>JAKSZP010010728.1:0-136898 GCA_022478985.1 Massospora cicadina | reverse complement strand
CCAATTGAAATAACTACCAAACTGATTAGTTAAAGATTTCAAAATGGTCTGTAATGGACCCCGAGGGGTCCATAGAGCTTTAAAGGGGTCCATGGAAAAATAAAATTATTTTGAGGGTCTATATGGACCACTTTGGGGAACCAATGCTCTAGCCAAAGCCATTGCCTACCAAATCACTCAAATAACATCAAACCGCTTAGCCTAAATGATGTAGCATTTCCTATTAAAATATTTTTTTCACAACTTATATATGACTCTAATTTTTAACATAATATTTATTATGTCTGGAAATTAGTTCAAAATTATGGTAATGCTATGATACCATAGTATGATGGTGAATTAAGTATTCTAGATGGCCATAGGTAAGTTTAGTATGTAATTAAAACAATCCAATCTTCAAAATAACTACCAACCATTTTTCAAAATAAATGAGCCTATTAAATTACTAAATATCACCAAACTGACTAGATGGAATGATATACCGATTCAAATTATTCAAGTTACGCCAACCAGGGGATGACAGCACTATAACTCAAAAACAAAACAAAATAACCTAATCAAAAAAACGACTATAAAGACAAAACAAAAAACAACAAACCAGGCGGGGGGGCAGAAAGCGCTAACCCACCATGGCTGAGGCTGAGGGGGGTTAGACAGTTTGTCTGCAGATGAGTTCACCATGACTATGTCATGTTGGTTGGAGAGACAGACTAAAGCGGAGAGCCAGGAGTTAGGGCATCAGCGTAGTGTGGGTGGATGGCTTTGTAGTATGAGTTCACCTCCTCATCAATATTAGTGCAGTAAACCGTTACAACATATTTTGCTACATGAAGTTCAGCTTGAATGCAGGCTTTGGGGAGTTGGGCAAAATCAGAGATACTCTGAAGGTGATTTTAGCAGATGTGTTAAAATCAGCTAGTTTAGTGACATGCATGACAGCAGCTTCAGCATTGTCAAATAATTTTGAGATATTGCTGCAGGGAGATTTGGGGAAACTGGGGTAGAGTAGAGTGTGGGCAGCCCTAGTTGGTATTGAGCCACTGATTTGGCCACTGCTTTGCAAGGGTTTGGGCAATGGGGAGAGGCTACCGCAGCTAAGGTGAGCTGGTGGTCACTTTAGTAGGGGGCGGCATTAGGTTTAAGAGTAAAACGTTTGGGGGGGGGTGGGGTATCATTAAAATCAGAAAGGAAAAATTTGGCCTGACCATAATTAAACTGGCCAAGCGGTTGTCCAGCTTTCTCACTCATGATAATGTTACTGATTCACCCATCTTGGCCAATAGGTCCTATGGATTCTGGTTCACAAGAATAGTGGTGTTAGAAGTTGGGTGGATGGTAGTGGGCGAATGAGTTGCTTTGGAGCAAATAGCATTCCAAGCCTGACTCTGATTGGCGGGAGTAGAATTAGGTGGGTTAATGTGGGTGGTTGATTTGATGGGGGCAAATTTTCCATTCTGGCCCATTGAATGAGAATATTGGTTGGGTGAGGGCAGCAAAACGCCCCATTCAGAACCTGCTGAATATGATTCCAAAGCTGTATCAGAGGAAGTGGCTTAGGGGCAGGATTTTTTTGAATGGTCAAGTCCAAAACAGAGGAGACAAATTTGGCGACCATTATCCACCTGAGCCCAAAAAAGTACTCAGGCGCTGCTGCAATACAAACATGGGGGGATTTGGTGAGCTATGGAAGGGAGTTGTGGGATAATGGTGGCAGTTGTGTGAGGGGCAGCAAGGTATTCCACACCGGAGGGAACAGCAAAGATGAGGTTGGGCTGAGAGCCATACACCATATGCCCTGCCATCAGCTGATCGTACAAAACTTGTGGTGGGAGGTGGGAAGGGAGGGACGCAAAGGACACCACCATTGTGGTGTCTGTAGGTAGGCGAGTTTGGGTAGTAGGGACGGGGTATTTTTAAAAATAAGGGGAGTAGAAGCTACTGCTGCAGCATCCTCCTCCATCTGGAATTCAATATTGAAATAGCCCTTAAATTGTGGAAATTGATAAAGCCAGACAGTGAAAACACAGCAGTGGCCAACTTGATAATTGTCTTGTTGGCATATGGGAATAAACACCTGTAGTCAACTTGGAGGCAAAATTGGATTGTGGATCAAGGAAGGGCGAGAGGATGGGGGTGAGAAGGGTGGATGTGCACCAGGTGGAGCGCTAAATCCCATGGTGGAACAGAAAAGCTGGACAAAGATGTTGGGCTATTTGACCCTGTGCAAATGCATTTGCCTGCAGGGTGGAAAACGCTAGTTGGTGGAGCACCACTACCCCACATTGGAGCAGCAGGTGGCTGATATGTGGACATATTGTAAAAGGGCGTGGCCAGATGGCGGCGGTAAATTATACTTTTCTTAATTAAATAGCTCAAAAGTGAACTTGAGTGGAAAGAATCTGGTCACTAACTCTTAAACAAAGATGATATACTGATTAAATTACAATTTCATGCAATTTTCAATCTAATATATAGCATTTAAAAATTTTATTTATATTTTATAAAAAGCTGCATATGTTAGTTTCTTTTTTTTATATAATATTTGTGTCAAGTTTGGTTGAGAATAGGCCAGTAATTAAAAAGATATGTGGAATATATATATATATACATATTATACAATAATTTTTAAATACATAAATTCATGACAAATCAACTTTAGAAATGCTTCCTGAATTTAATTTTATACAATTATTTCGAATCTATCTATGTTATCAACCATCTACCTATTGTCATTCACTATTTTATAGGATTTGACAACATTTTTACAGAAATTGTAAAGAAATGGATATTATATATATAACTCTTATGAAAAGAAGATAGTAGGAATGGTGGTTGTATTCTGCCATTTCACATTGACAAACTATGGTGTCAAGATTCTGATATGACGGGAAGATAAGGCCAAAATAGTCATGGCAGATTGGCTAGAATTTGCTGAGAATAATTATAGAGTTGAGTATTTGAGCGCCTTGCAATGAGGCAATATTGGGTCAAATGAATGATATTGGATTGCCTTCAAATTAGGCGATGAGTAATGTTAAAGAATGGCAAATAATGAGATGTCAATGTATGATGGATAATGAGTGGATCGCCTCAAACTAAGCTAATTATGATTTTAATGAATGATAAACGCTGCTGGAACCAATAAATATATGGAGGAAAGAATAGACTAAACACAAGCGTCAGTACTGACCAAAGTCCCAGGGATATTAGCGAGATGAGGAGATTGAGAATAGGTGGATTTTAAGTAGCAAGAGATAGAGAAAGCAAGTGGACTAGGAAGGAACATGCTAAGATTATCATATTTAAAAATAAAGAAGTGTTTTTGGGGGAATTGCTCCCTTTTACTGTATTTAATTGCTTAATTGTGTTCCAAGGACTGACAATCTTCATATCATCCATTCCAATTGCTCAGTGGGTTGACCCTGTGCAAAAACCCTTATGGCGTATCTTAACAATTCTGCTGATTTCATAACAGTGGTGCTCACTACAGGGGCCCATTGATCACGAAATTAAATCTCCAGTTGCTGGCCATGGCACATAATGCTTGCATGAACCAGGGATCTTCATGACATACTACATCAACCAAATATGCAGAACTCAAACTTGCTTTAGACGCTGCGCTCAAAAAGCAGGATACGCTTTTTCAAGAAGTTTTTAGTAATAAGTTGCCTCCATTTGATCTTGATAAGAATATTCATGGGTTCTTTAAGTGATTTGAATTTGCAATGGAAAGGAGCTTCTGACTGGCAGAAAGCGAAACTGTTAATATCCACCTTGGGTGTTGGAAGTGCTGACCAGGTCACCTGCTATCTCCCATCAGTTCCGTTTCATACTGAGAAGTGAAGGATACTGTGTTGCAGTTGTTTGGGGAACTGAAAAAATGTCACAATGAAAAGGTGGAATTCTTGACCATAAAATTTCAGCATAATGAGACTCTCACCGCATTTTCCAAACAATTCACAATGGAAGCCCATGTGTTGATTGGAGCATGGTTTTTATCCAAATCTGACGTGTGTATTGTGAAGACTTCCGCTGTGAAGCCAAACTGTGAGCTGTATAACATTATAACTCATTGTTGGATGAAGACATACCCTTGATTAAAATTGTTCAGTTTTTGCATCATATCCGCCACCTTCCATCCACACAATACAGAGTGGAATCCTTTTGCTACTGCCACCAGATCATCTTACTGGGGGAAATTTGTCTGTCCAGTTCAGATTCAACCAAGTTACCCTCAGCAGTTGAACGTCTGCCCCATACCTGCTTATTGTTATCAGTCCAACTACTGCCATAGCCCTTTTTACTCTGATCACTTACAGTCTCACTTTTGACATGGCTCATTTTACATTAGTCAGGGACGTAGGCCCTATGGGGTCAGTTGTTTTAAATGCAGTTGACAGGGGCATCTGGCACTGTGGTGCTACAATCATCAGGTCCCTCACATACAGCTGGAACAGTACTGCCAGGAAAAAGTCAGAAAGGAGTAGAGATGGGACCCTCTACCTCAGATATCCCAAATCCAAACGTCCCACCTGAACCCATCATAGAATTTTCAGCGGAAGTCCCCCTGTACAATGATGCAGTATTACATTAGCAGCCAGTTAGAGGGGTAAATTGATTGACACAAGTGTAGTCTGCAGCTGTGGCAGAAGAGGGGTCTCAGATGCAGGCCAAGCTGTACGCTTGTCAAATATTTGACCAAGTTTCCCCTGACAAATTAGACCCCTCCACTGATGCACCTTCAATGCAAGCAGTAAACGTCGCTTTTTGGTCAACACTTTTTTTTTTTTAGTACTAGATGGTCCCAGGTCAACACTATTATAACAATACCCCAGAATTTGTGAGGGGATTGCGTGTTTCCTTGGAAACAGAGACTCCTTAAATGTCCGTGTTATAAACAATCAAGACGCATCTTAATCTGAATGTACTTACTGTGACCTGGTTGTTTCTAAAACCTGAGTCTGTGCTATCATAGGTACCGGCGCCCCCATCAACATAGTCTCCACAAAGCTGGTGGCCAAGTTGACATTACAACTGGAAATGGAACACCAGATGGTATGCGGAACCGCTGGAGCAGAAAACACGGTCTTTGAGGAAGCATGCAGTGCACTTCCGTTTCAGTTTGGTTCTATTGTTGTGGTAGCCCCAGCTATAATGTTACCAAATAGCAATTACGATCTGTTAATTGGAACTGCCTCCTTGCGACACTATGGGGCTGTCATTGATATGACAAACGAGACTTTTGAAACATTGGGTCAGCAGATCCCAATTCACTTCACCTATAGTGGAGTGCCAAATGATCCGGTGCATATGGGGAATATCAATCCAGCTTATAGTGATGGAGTGATCCTCATCCAATACCATCAATTAAAGGGCAAAACCTGGGCCCTTTCCCAACCAATTCATGAATATCAAGGGCTGCCGCTAAGAGCTGCTGGATCTATATCCAGTCCATTTGGACATCAAGTTATAGTGAACACTGAATTGGTGGTTAGAGTTTCAGATGGACTCTATGGGGAGGTTTTGATCTGTATCAGCAATTGCAGTTTGAGCCCCACGTTTCTCCAGGCATTATATTACCAGGGCATGGGGAGATTAAGGTTTTACTTGCAAATCTACAAGTGGAACCACTGAAAATCCGCCAACGCCAAATAGTGGCATATTTTCACTTGATCCCCGTTGAAGAGGTTCTTTTGGTTCATGAGTTTGGGTCACTAGAGGAATTTGGTCTGCCTTTCAAACCACAGCTTAATGTAATTGTAATTGTATCACATGATGAATTAATGGGGTTGTCAGAACCACAGAAGAATTGGGTGATCGCTTTATTTGAAAATATTAAGAGATTTTTGCTGTTGATGACAATGATTTAGGATGTGCGCAGGGTGTGGTTCATCAGCTGGACACTAAAGATCATCCTCCCATCAGGTCACAGCTGATCCACTGATCAAGGGCACCGGAGGAAGTAGCAACAGAGTTGATTGATATGCTGCTAGAGCAAGGGATGCTGGAAACTTCGAAGAGTCTGTGGGTATCATCTGCCCTAATTGTAAAAAAGAAGAATGGTACTAACTGTGTAGTAATCAACTACTGGAATCTCAACAGCATCACCAAAAAGGATTTGTATCCCTTTCTACGGATTGATGACACTTTGGATTGGCTAGGGGGAGCTTGTTTTTTCTCAGCAATGGATCTGATCTCAGGATACTGGCAAATCGAGTTGTTAGCAGCGGAACAGGAGAAATACGCCATAATCATGTCCAAAGTTCTTTTATAACCAACATGGATGCCGCAAGCTCTGTGTAACGCCACAGCTACATTTCAACGGGCGATGGACACTATTCTTGGGGACCTAAAGCTGTTGTGCATCCTTGTATACCTCAATAATGTTAGTGTTTTCTCCCAAATATTCTCTGAGCACCTCAATCATCTAGAAAAAGTATTCTGCTGGCTCGCTGAGGCTAACATCAAGATCAAACCCTGGAAGTGCCATTTCTTCAAGGACCAGCTGGAGTACCTGGGGTTTGTGGTTGATGCAACAGGGCTGAAACCTCAACCTGCCAAGGTGGAGGCTATCCAAAAAATGACTCCGCCCAATAGTAAGCAGGATATACAGGTATTTTTGGGAATGGTCAGCTATTACCAGTGCTTTATTCCTAACTTCAGCTGTATTGGGGGCTCACTATTTGAGTTACTAGAAAATGACACCATGTTCAAATGGACAACTTCAACAATGCGCTTTTGATATGCTTCAGACAGCGTTGATCATTGCACCAGTGTTACGCTATCCCAACCTTGAAAAAGAGTTCATTGGTCAGACAGATGCATCCCTTTCCGCTGTGGGGCAGTCCTATCCCCAAAAGACAAGAAAGGGGAGGAGCACCCCATAGCATACTGTAGTCATAGCTTGAACAGCCATGAGTGCAATTATACCATGACCAAGTGGGAGTGCTTAGTGGTGATCTACGCCTATAAGCAATTTTGTGTATTTGCATGGGGTAAAATTCAAAGTTGTAATGGATCATGCCTTTTTATGCTGGTTACAGAATCTTAAAGAGCTTGAAGGGCGTCTGGCACGATGTTCTCTTAAACTACAGGCATACAACTTTGAAATTCTTCACTGACCTGGAGTAAAACACCAGAATGCTGATTGTTTATTGAATTTACCCACAATTGTAGTTACAGTAGATTTGAGTGACATAATGTTCGATAAGATGCTCAGCAGCAAGTATGACAATGAACCGCCTTCAGTCATCAAGGTATTGGACGGAATAAGGGCCAATACATTCCAGAAAATGGGAAATTGTATAAGTGGATAGGTGACTCTACTGTGAATATCCTAAGACCTTCTGCCCAACAACTATTATTATGAGCGCACACCAAGCTGTTGGACATGGTGGAGTACATAAGACCCCGGAATTGCTGCTACCACAGTACTATTGAGAAAGCATGAACTTTGATGTACTTGAGACAATTTTATGCTGCCACCAGTGCCAGGTGAAAAGCCATTTCGCCAAAAGACTTCATACCAGTTAGTGAAGCCACACTTCGCCTGAAACACCATTTCAAATGATGTCATGAGTCCCCTGCCAACGGGGGCAAACCATTCCAAATAAATCTGGCAGCAATCGACCCAATTGACCAGTTGGGTTGAGGTGCGACCAATACATGATTTGAGTGCGCTCATATTGGCTAATTTTGTTATGGAATGTATAATTCAGTGACACGGCTGTCCCCAGTTCATCCTTACAACAGAACGAACTTAACCTCACACATCTTACTTAAGCTCAATGAACTGATGGGCATCCGCGGGGTTTTGATGACCCCATATCACCCTGAATCTAACAGAATGATTGAGCAAGTTAATGGTAATTTAGTAGACATACTCCAGAAGTTGGCGACAGATCGACCTTCTGATTGGACTTCTCTCCTTTCCACCGCCATTTTTTATTATAATAGCTACCATTCCACCACAGGGAAAGTCCTTTTCAATTACTATATGGATGGCACCCTGCTCTAACAGCGCTGCTCAATTCAGGTGTAGAGGATACCAGCGGAATGGATCCTCACCAGTATTTGACTAACTTAGCGGACATGCTGATCAAACTACAAACCAAAGCATATTCATGCAGTTAAGTCAAGAAGATTAAGGTTCAGGCAGCTGATAAAGTATGGCATAGCAGCCTCGCTCAATTCCAAGATGGAGATATGGTTTTGTTTCATGACAACATGGGTTTGGTCAGAAACAGAAAATAGCCAACATCTAGGTTGGTCCATTTGAGGTAATTGAGAAAATGGGCATTGACGTCTATACAATCAAGGATCCCATTTTTGAATGGTAATCAACTGATTGCACGCAAAGTTCCTTTGGCCCTATAAACAGTAGGATCCTTATCATCCAGTCAAGGGGGGGAATGTCAATATTCTGATATTAATGGATGGTAAGGCCAAAATAGTCATGGCAGACTGGCTAGAATTCGCCAACAATAATTATAGAGTTAAGTATTTGAGCGCCTTGCAATGAGGCGATATTGGGTCAAATGAATGATATTGGATTTCCTCCAAATTAGGTGATAAGGTAATGTTGATGAATGACAAATAATGTGATGTTGACGTACAATGAATATTGAGCAGATCGCCTCAAACTAAGGCAATTGTGATTTTAATGAATGATAAACGCTGCTGGAACCAATAAATATATGGAGGAAAGAATAGACTAAACACAATCGTCAGTACTGACCAAAGTCGCTGGGATATCAGTGAGATAAGGAGATTGAAAGTAGGAAGATTTATAGTAGCAAGAGATAGAGAAAGCAAGCGGACTAGGATGGATCCGCTGAGATTATTGTATTAAAATAAAAAAGTGTTTTTGGTGGAATTTCTCCCTTTTACTGTATTTAATTGTTTGAGTGTGTTCTGAGGGACAGACGATCTTCATATCATCCATTCCATTTGCTCAGTGGGTTGACCCTGCGCAAAAACCCTTATGGCGTATCTTGATGATTCCACCAATTTCATAAAATATGTTAAATGATAAATCAGAAAAATAAAATTATGGTGATTTAGGTCTTGATCCTGCTGGAACAATATGGTTATTGTTAAGGCTTCTGCACCTGAATTATATTCTTACGTTACTCTTAGGTTCTTTATTCTAGTCTGACATTACCTATCCCAACACTTCTAAATTGGAATTCTATCTTATTTATGGTCTTCCCTTTCCACTTTCCCACTGTTTGTGGAGTCCCTCGCCATATAGGCCATCACTGAATAAACTAACATTTTGCTTAATATTTATCTAACTATAAGTTACTTGACTGGTTCAGTTCATTAACACAGGGTAGTCAACAACATGTACGGAATTACACAGATGTTATTCTATCGCCATCAATGAACTGAAAGCTTCAAACTTCAGACCTTAGAAGGAGTTGGGTAAATTTAGAGGTTGATTTAAACCTGCAAACCCTTTGCCTCAACATGATTACTGGTCACCAATGGAGATGCATGTAAGAGTGTATTGCCAGTAAGTGCATGCTCCTTAGGTCTATAAAGTTGACTAGAGGCCTTATGGAGTATCTGCTGCTGTATCAACCCTCATCCCAGATGGGCTATTTACTAAGTCACCACTATTACCTTACATTGGGTGATAATTAATAATCCCAAATTCAATTTATTTCACCTCAAAACTTATCTTTTCCACCAACAAAATCAAATAAACTCTCTTCTGGCGTAGTTTGGTAATGTCAACTTAACGTGCATGGTCTTGGGAGCCTTAATCATTAAATTGTACCAACTGTACTTTCTTTTGTGAGCTATTGATCCTTCCAGCTTGCAAGGTAGGGAGGCAACCATTGTCCCAAGAAAATCTAACATTATCATCAAATTATCAATTTTGTTGGCCTATAATGGTGGAGGGTGAGGTTGGGGGTTGCCAATTGGACCACTAGTGGTTGAGGCTTCTTGCGCCTGCCAGTGGACCTCCAAGGAGAGCATCACTGCTTTCTATAACCCTTGGATTTGTGATTAGTATTTACCCTACCTTCCCACTGAAAAAGGTCATCCACCAGGCAATTTTACTTTCACATTTCCAAAAATTAGAAAAGCTTGATGGGATTTCCATTAGTGAGGGGTAATGCAATGAAACAGATTTTGTCCATCAATTCCTATGAGATTAGCTTAGTAGAAATGGTGGTTGCATTCTACCAATTGAATTAATGAACTACATCATATGTTAATATATCAATATTAAATTGTGGATTTAGGTCTTGATCCTGTTAGAACAATATGTGAATCATATAGGCATCCACGCCTATTTTATACTTAAAATTTTAACTCTTTGCTTCAGGTTGTTTTCTGTCAGTTCCTATTTCAATGCTCCTAAATGCATATTATATTTTGTTTCTGGTCTTCTCTTTATGTATTCCCACCATTTGGGGAGTCCCTTGCCAGTTAGGCCATCACTAAATAAGATTACCATTTTGCTCTATATATCTATTTATATCTTCAACTGGTTCAGTCTAATATCCCATATTGGCCAACAATGCATATGGAAATGCGCATATATTATTCTATCACCATCAATGCACCAGAAGCTGTGAACTCCAGACCTCAGAAGGAGTGAGAGCAATTTAGAGGTGATTTGGAACTTCAAATTCCCCACACCTCAACCTGATTACTGGTCACCAATGAAGGTGCCTGTAGGGGCATATTGCTAGCAAGTGAACACTCCTTAAATCCCATACAGGCGAATAGAGGCTTGGTGGAGTATTTTCTGCTGTATCAAACCTCAGCCCTGATGTGGTATTTACTAAGTTACCACAAAGCTCTTAAGTTGAGTGATATTTGATAGATACAAATATAATTTTTTCACCTTGACACTGACCTTTTTTGCTGATCAATTGAGGCAACTCTCTTCTATAGTGAGTTTGTATATGCCAAGTAAACATAAAAAGTCCTTGGAGCCTTATATAATACAGACAACATATATATTTGGTTCTATTTTTGCACATTTTTTATAATTGTACACAATTTTTACTATTTTTATAGCCTACTTTTTAAGTTTTTATCATAAAAATAGTAAATGAAAATTGTATACTTACTATAATTGATTTTTAAGCTAAAGTTTATTATAATTGTATCTCTTATGTCTATAGTATTTATTATTATAAATTATTAGTTGCTATAAACTGGATTGTTTTAAGTTTTTAATCTTGATAACATAACCTTTCCAAGTTTTCTTCCCATTATGCTATAAGTTACATAAATTTTTTATTTAAGCTTTTTTCCCCCGTAAGCATCACTTTTGTTTACAGGTAATTAAATTGATTCAGCCAATTACAACTTGTCTTAATTGTGCCTTCCAGTCAGGGGATGACAAAGCGACTGAATCCACTGTACTCATACACCTATGCAGCAGTGATGAAGGGGAACAGCATGGGCCAGAAGGCCCAGCTGCTCAACTTTAACCATAGTGCAAAAAAGGGACCATATGTCCCAAACAGTGACTATCTAAAGATGGTCCAAGATTTTTACCAAACTGGCAACATCAGCCACGCATTTCCCAATCATCTTGTGATTTTGGTGTGCGCATTCACTTTGGCGTTGAGGAACCTCTAAAATATGAAGCAGTATGTCAGGCTATCCCAGGACGCTTCCCAGAAGCTTTAAGCTTGACTAAAACTCACAATGGGAACCTTAGATCTTGGCTTCACTACTGCTGAGGCTGCGGATGCAGCCATAGATGCCCCATTTGTAGTCACCTACACTAAGCTGAGAGTAAGCAAGGTGCCTAAACAAATTACAGACAATATCCTAATCACACGCACCCATTTATGGGATGATGAAACTTGTTTGTAGTACTAGAAGGACTCCTAACCAATAAAAAGCGGGATTACCTGGAGGCAGAGCTAACAAGCGGCCTGAGCGCATATGGAGAACTAGTCTATTTTGTAAATGGAAAAAAGCCACCTCCTGCCCCACCTGGCTACAGACAAGGCTTCAGCAATGAAACGCCTGAGCATGGATGCTGATGGTGACATTAATACAATACCACGCAAAGCGTACATCTTGGACCCAAAGTGGAATCAATCTCACCCTTTCTCAGTCCGCCCAGAAAAGAGTCCGCTAATATGCACAAGCTGCAACAAAGTAGGGCATAAAAACAATGCCTTTCCGGCTACATTGGAGGGAAGAAAGTTTATTGAATGTTAAAAAAGTTTGAATAATATAGATCAAAGGGACGCATTAACAACCCACCTCTGAGGGATCACAGGCTAACTATGAGGTGGTCCAATAAGTCTCCTAAGAGCAACGTAAAGAAATGAAGACGGCCAGAAAAGCGGCGGAGAAGGCCAAGAAGAAGGAAGCAGAAGGAGGAGAAGGAAGCAGCAGCTTGGGAGGAAGCAGCCAAGTGCAACAAAGAGCAACAACAAGAGAACCTCTCTAGTATGACCACCCCTAAGGCAGCCTAGCAGCCGCAAAATTATGAACAATGGGCAAACAATCAAACATGGACGACGCACACTTCCTATCTGTACACAATGGAGCCCACCCCATTTAAGTACCAGTCAACAAACCCATTTAATAATCAACAATTCCTTACCCATCAACGGGATGGAGAACAACAGTGCTCACTGTATAAATAACCCAAATCAGAACTCTGGGCCACCAGAATGGCAATCATGTACGCTACCAGCCCAAACCATTTATAAGGGTCCTATAGCTAGGTCCAGACACAAGCAAGCTACAGCAGCTGCACAGGGTCAATCTGGCCCCATGCAGTCATAGCAGGCGTTCTGGACTTGCTAACGATTGAGACTCTCAACTTAGCAGGACTCTCATCCAATAAGCCCTGGATAAGAAACGAGGTCTCCTGCTAAACCCAACGGTGGATGTGCTTGCTTTGCAGGAGAGCAAGTGCACCACTGGAAAGGAGGAAGAGTGGTCCAGGTGTCTTTCTCCCTTCATGAACATTCTGGACCAGATTTTGTGGATTTGTAGTCAAGTCAACAGCTGCCATTACAATCACCAGCTACTACTCTCATCTGGAAGGAAGGGTTCTAGTTCTGGCCTTCAAATGGGGGAATCAATCATATCAGGCCGCTTCAGTATATGCCCCTGTTGAAGAGGACAAAATGGAAGAGTTTTTGAGCAACCCAAATGACTTGAACCTTCCAGAAAAAACGATTTACCTAGGGGACTTCAATTTCTGGCTGAACGGAACTTGTGACAGATGGCCAAATGTCACAAACTCACCAATAGGATCAAACCAGTTACAGCAATTAATGGCATCAAATGGTCTTCTAGATGCCAAATCATTCTCAGAATCATATTTTCCAAATCTTACACGGCCATATATAGTAAATAATTTTTTAATCAGCGCCACTAAACTGGATTGGATACTCATACCCATGTCAACGGAATCAAAAGCTGAAGATATTGCAACAATCGACCTACATATATCAGACCACAGAATGGTAAAAAATAGTATCCAATCAAAGGAAGAACCACCCAAGAATCAACGTTGGAAAAGGATGATGCCAAAGAACGTTAATCTGGTCCAAATAGAAGATCAGACAAAAAGACATGTAGATTAACTAGCCAAATGCACTGACTCTGATACCTTGTGGCAGCAGTAGAAAAGGTTAAAAAAGGAAATTCTATCCGCCCCAGACCGCGCAGCATCCCGTCGCACAAGGAAGGAAATAGCAGATCTTTTTAAAGCTCATAGAGCATTAGATTATTTGGAAAGATACCCACCCCATAGCGGCTAATCACCACAGTGAGAATAGAGATTGGATGAAACAGACACTAATTGTCAAGAAACACAATTAACTTCAAATGAACATGGAGGCCCTCCAAGCAGGTGCCAGATGGGCTGTTCAGGGGGACCGACCATCTAAGTTTTTCTATCAAACTTACAAAATAAGGTCAAAAAATGCCAGTCTCACTGAACTCCTAACATGAGAATACCAAACTACTAGCAACCCAGAAGAGGTAGCATCCATCACCCAATCCTACTACTCAGAACTGTATAAGGCAGCCCAAAAGAGGAAGCTGCTAAGATCTCCTTCATCAATGCTGTCCCCAACCACGCCAAGCATTTACCCAACCTTGTTAACCCATAACGGAGGATGAGCTAGCACAAGTTCTATGGAGGCTCCCTACCAACAATTCACCAGGACCAGATGGCATCCACTATGAGTACTATGAAGCACACTATGAAGTAATAAGAAGCCCATTCTATCTCTCTTTAATTTAAGTCTTCAAGAGAGGAGGGTAATACCAGGAGGCGCAGAAGCCTATACCATAGTGCTCCACAAAAAAGGGGACCGTACTGACATGAACAACTGGCGCCCAATATCTCTAATCAACGCAGATACTAAGATAATGGGAAAGATAATGGCTAATCGTCTCTCAGAAAAAGTCAAGGAGTGCATTTTCCCACAGCAGCATGTTTCACCCCAGGAAATAGCATTTGGGACAACATCCACCAATCAACAAACACACTGGGAGGAGCATCCAAGGGCACACTCTTCTTTCTAGACCAAGCTAAGGCATATGACAGAGTTGACTGGGAATACTTGGCGGCAATACTTCACAAACAGGGCTTCCCCAAACCCTTTATCTCATGAATAGAGAACCATCAGCTGTCATCAACATTCTCAGTTCTAGGGTCTGCATTTATTTCACCTCCTGTCATATCAGAAAGAGGCCTCCGTCAAGGGGACCCACTTAGACCTAGATTGTACAACCCCACAACTGACCCACTCCTACAGGCAATGGAGAAACAGTTAACTAGCATTGAGTGCAAGGGGCAAAAACCACTTAAGGTTTTGGCCTTTGCAGATGACTGTGTGGTAGGGGTCTTCTCCAAGGCGGATTCCAAAAAGGTAGAGGAGATAATCAACCTATATGAAAAAGCTTCCCAAGCCAAACTCAACAAAGCCAAATAACAAGCCTTGGTGTTATTAGATGCTAAGCGCCCAGGCCCTAAAAACAAGAGGAAAAAAAGAAAAGTCGCAATAACAAGCAAAGTGAATAAGTGTAAAAATCCAGCTTTATCCAACCACCCTTCTAGATGCCTTTCCCAAAGGAACTCTTCAAACACTTAGGGATCCCATCAAAAGTGAAGGTATAGCTACTCAAGAGGTGAAATAGAAGCTATTTCAGGATATCCATGGCAGTGGCATGGTAAAGTTCAGGAAGACATCTCTGGCTGGAAAATGTCACCTTGCCAACACTATGTATTTCTCAAAAATTTGTACCCTGCACATGCTATCGCCTTTAGCAATTTTTTTAAAAAATCACATCAATTTTAAAACCTTGGTTCTGGGGCTCATGCTCCCCCCAGCCAGGATCAATACACTAAGGGGGCCAACTTCTGAAGGCAGGATGGGGCTAATAGACCCTGAACGCAACGCTACAAACATATACATGAAATGGATCAGTGCTGTGACCTCACAAGAAGGGAGTCCGCCTCCATATGCATTGGCAGCAAAGAATCAAATAGCCAGAAACCTAGCTCTCAGGAACCCAGGGTCCCCAACCATCCTATTCAATTACCTAGGTCAACACCCAGGGTTAGTAGGGCCATGGGACGTGACGCCTGAGGCTAAGGTGATGCTCCGTTATTTTAAAATATTAAAAATAGAACCAAGAATCAAACTCAAACCTCATAAAAAGCACCATGGGTGAAAACAGAAAATTTTAAAACTTAATTAGCACCCAGCGCCACCAGCCAATGCAAATTCCGAGGGCTCAAGCATCATTTATTCCCAGCGCAGATTTCTGGTGAATAATTCACTCTCCTGAACTCCATAATACTACGTGGAGAATAATGAGCGAGCCACTACTCACCCCAAAATTAACTCTGCATTGAAGAGTTGCTAAATGACTTTTCAGAAAGGGGAGCGCTTAAACGCCATTCACAGGCATTGCACAGTGTGCAGCAAAGATTTGCTGCACCACAGTTATGTTTCATGTAAAACAGCGGTAAGAGTCTAGGAAGAATCAGTGCACTTAGCACAGCTACAATCCACAAATCCCAACCACATAGCTGAGGACTGGCTCTTCCAGGATGGGTCAAGGCATCAAGACCTTGATTGCAACAAGATGATTTTTGTTTTAGCGTTATGGGCGATCCATAGTAACTGGGTTGCCGCCACTGCAAGCCCACAAGGGTCTACCCCAGCAAGGCCATCAATAACTTTTGCTTTAGTCTAAACAAAAACTTTGGCTACTGGCTGTTTGAGGATGCCATCCCACTGAAACAGCATGCGCAAGTAGCATCTTGGGCCATTGCACACATGTCTGAAATTTTCATGGTGCAACAAACATTTTTATGGAAAACCCATTTACTCAAGGCAACTGAGGTCTCCCCAAAAGCAACCCACAGCAAGGCGTGATGCTGAGTTTGTGTGAATAACATCAAACCACTCCATTTACAATCCACTTTAAATCATTCACATTTACTCAACTATCCCATCCCTTGAGTGCATCATCTCCAGTTGCATACCTCCAGATAAAAATTAAAAAAGTGAAAAAAATAATTTAACAAAATAAAAATAAATTATTTAATTGGGTTTAGTATATAACTATATGGCTTCAAGATAAAATTTTTAAATTAATTTTGAAAGGTAATCTCTTAATATCAGCATGGATTCTTGCATTATCCATCAAAAATTAAGTTTTTTAACCTACTGAAAACAAAATAAAAAATATGCAAAAAAGAAGATTACTAAGTTTATTAATTCTACTATATAATATGTGTAATTTACTTCCTCATTATTTATAGCAGAAATAAAAGCCATATTTGTACATTTGTTAGTGGGTACAATGACTTGAATAGACTTTCTTTTTAAGAACTCCCATAAATTATTCTTAAATGTAGATTAAACCCAATTTCCCCCAAAAAAGTCTAAAATATCATCATTTCTTAAAACATGAATTCAGAAGCATATTAATGTCAGTTTTACTTAGTATTGTCTAAATTAAAAATATATCTGTTAATGTAGACAATCTTTTTTTAATTAACAAGTTTTTTGAACCTCTTTGAATAAACACATGAAATAAACATTCATAATTTTCTCAATGACTTTATCCACAATTTCTTTAAGAGTTAGTGTAAGATTAGTTCCTCTTAACATTTTAACGCTTCAAATAGCTCTGGTATCAATTTTCTAATCCATGACACCTGTTTTTACTCTTTTAAAAACTCTTTTGTCTTTATCAAACACTTTATTTACTTTCCTAATAAATTCATAATTTATGTTAAGAATAAAAGCTGCTTCCTTTTTTCTATCTGCTTGACATCACTTTTGAGCAATTTTGAAAAAGCAGTCAATTTTCCACCACCACCTCACCACATCAATTTCCCAATTCATTTCCTTGGATCCACCACCTGCTGCAACACCACACTTCGCCAGCAACTTCATGGGGCGATGGAGCCCCTTTTTGAAATATTCCTATGCCCAATTTTACCCATGATTTTGAGGAAAATGCGAAGTATGAAATTGAGGAGCTCACTTTCAGTGCTTGCTGTGCTTGCATTGACGCAGCAAAAACTTCTCTTTTTAACCCTGTTAAATTTTAAATCTGCTGGCACATCAAGATTCTACTTGTGTGTGCTCTCATCACTTTTGCTGAGAATCTCCTTGCTCAATATGTTGAGGCAATGGATACCACTGGCCTCATAAAAGAAGAAAATTCACAACTCTACCTCCTTATAACCCATGTCACTGATGCTCCCACCCTGATGCTGTACGCCATGGTTCGCCAGCTAAAGCAGCACCAGACAAAAAATTCTCCAAAAATTCCTTATTTGATGATATGGCTTCCTAGACTTTTAGCTGAGTGCCATATAAGGAATTTTTATTTCTAAAAATCCCTTTTTTGGCCCATTTGTAAATAAAAATGCATGGTGGCTCCCCTTTTTGGGTTGGGCATTACTAATGCTAAAAAGATCCACCACCTGCTGCCCCAGTGTGGGGCAGTGGGGCTCCACCTACTATCATTTACTGCTAGTAGGCAAACACATGTGGACTTGCTCGTCCAGTCTGCCAAATAAATCCAGGCACTATGTCCCTCAAAGGGACTTAGCACTCCACCTTGCGTGAGTCCACCCAACCCACCCCCATCCCTTAGCCCTAC
This sequence comes from Massospora cicadina, assembly GCA_022478985.1. Classification (NCBI taxonomy): domain Eukaryota; kingdom Fungi; phylum Entomophthoromycota; class Entomophthoromycetes; order Entomophthorales; family Entomophthoraceae; genus Massospora; species Massospora cicadina. The sequence continues at coordinate 118,754 of JAKSZP010010728.1, read as the reverse complement.
CTTGATCAACTAAACGCTTTTTCCTATGAGTCAGGTATAGACATCTCTTCCCATATGCCAATAAAGCAATAATTGAGCTGGAAACTGCCACCTTCGCACTGGCAGGATTTATAGACTTCCGCCCTTATATGTGCTATTTTGATATATGCTTCCCCACTGAAGAGGATGCAGCTGCCATAGCAGCTAAGCCCTTAATATACAAAAACACCCCCATTACCACCACCCAAATACGTCTCCCAGATGATACCACACTTGTGGTGACCTTTGCAAACCTCCCCTCACACCTTCCCCTCAAACACTTTATGAGGAGTTGATGTTGGGGCTGTCCACTTATGGCAAAAACCCCATCCTCCAATTCATTGTCCCAAGTGGTGCTGAGCGCCTCGTGGCACCTCAGGCAATGGCCACCATTACCCCCACCAGCTGAACATGGCCCAGCACATTCCACAGTGCGCCTATATCCTATCTGCACCTGACCATTTCTTTTAGGCTCAAGTTGATAATGGTTGCACAATTAGCTCCCTCTGCCATGAGTTGGACCACACAAAAAGTATGTCAATGCAATTCAAACCCCACAAACAAGGCCAACTCCACCCATTAGGCCACACCAACAGCGTTTGAGTAGGGATTTTGGCTGCCCCCCACCATCCAGGTTGTGCGCTTGATGAATCAGCAGCAAAATTGAGCAACCAAAATCTAAGCCAGCCAATTCACTCCCATATCAACAAATCAGGTTCAGGTTTGGACCCATGTTAAATCCAAAAATTTCTCCCAATTCTAAAACTTACCCAACCACAGCCTCCTATAACCAAATCTTTCCAAATCAATTAAAATCCCTGGGACTTATTGGATAAAGTAGCCAAATCTGGTGAAATTGTCCCACCACTGTGTTATTCAATTGATTTAGAAACTTACATGAATTCAGACTTTGATGCCCTAGCTCCAACCAACCAATTTGTCCCCAAACCCAATGCTACCCCTTTCCAAAAAGATCGCCAGCTTGCTGAGGCCGTGGTGGCCTCACCCAAAAATCACTATCTTTGTGTAGCTATACCAAAATCTGTCACAGAATTTAAAAAAGGGCTGCACCCCCTTGTTCCCCCCAATTTCCATCCTATTGCAAAAAAGGAAATTAAGGGCCTCTATGAAACTTCTACAACTAGTCAAACATGTCGCTGAACTGGCAGATTATTCCCCATCCACACATATCACCAGAGCCAACATTGCAAAATTAGTCCAACTTTCTGACGCCCACATCCAAGCTGAACACCATGTTGCTGAACTCATAGAGGCTTTTATCCAGGCCCAAATTGTCAATATCAACAACTATCTACTTAACCTCAACTCTCATCCCGCATATGCCCCAACCCCCTTGCCATCAACATTGATCCAATTCTTCAATGCTGAACCTGATGATGATCCACCTGATCCTCCCTCCCCCTCTGCCATGGTGGGATAAGCGGCTCACCGCTGTGCCACCTGGTAGGTTGTTTTATCATTTCTTTTGTGTTTCCCGCTGCTCATTAAGGGCGGTCAGTTCATGTTTTTGGTTGGTTTAGTTTTTAAGTTTCTGTTTTGGTATTGTTTATCCCCTGGTTAGCTTGCCTCAGTTAAACAAAAAAGCTGCTTCCTTTATCAAAATCTTCTCTCCAGCTATTTCTTTATCTAGGATGCCTTGTTAGCATTTTAAAGTGTCTTTTTGTCAGCTCTATTTGCTCATATATATGGGGATAATTTTAGAATTTATTTATATAAATAAAATTCATCTTTAGATTACATAAAGATATTTTTACTAGTATAGAATTGTATGAAAATGGTAAAGGATTATTAGAATATAGTAAAAGATTAGATAAAATTAGTAAAAAGTTTGAATATAGTAAAAAATAATGTAAAATTATTAAAAAAACCGTGAAAATAGCAAAAATGACATGAAACACTATAATTTAGGGCAAACCATACAATCACCTAAGTGATATACCTACCATTAATTTTCTTCTAATATTTGTTGTGGAGATTGTTGACTAGACTTATGATAGTTACCTTTTTTTCTCCTTTTCATTATTTGAGAATTCTTAGAATAAATGTGAGTGTCATTTATTTAACTGAAGTAGCTGACCAGGGGATGGACATTACTGAATATAAGTAAAACTAAGGAATTAACTGACAAATATAAAATTGGGCACCCCAGGGTACTCAAGTTACCCCTGTTGCCAGCGGGACTGCCAGGTATGGGGGGTTGGTGCGCTACTCCAAGGGGGTTTCCCCTGCTATGGAGCAGGTGTGAAGGAAAGGGTTTGTGTGGAGGAACCAGAGTGGGAACCATGATTCTATGAGCGCTTTTTGCCTTGGTCTCATATATCCATAGAGCCAGGCTTGGAAGTGCTCCAGTAAGTGGACATGGAATCTGTTAATAACCCCATGAATGGTTGAGACTGTGCCCTTAAACGCATCTAATGCAATTATATGGATTGTCCACATTGCAATGGGTATTATTAGGGAGCGGAGGGTAGATGGGATTGGTGACTCGATCTGAAGCGCAAAGATACTCTTTGATATCGAGAATTCCTGTTCGTTTTGGATCTTAAGCAGGCGTGCGACTTCCTGCCATATAGCTTTGGTTGGGGGGCATGTTTCTAGGCGGTGATGTAGAGATCCCTCCCCTCCACATATTGCACATGTTTCATGGAGAGAGTTGGAGCAGTCCACCATCCTATAGGTCCTTCTCAGACAGCGCCAGGCGTTTGCTCTTAGACTTGGCTGTAGGAGTGGGTGGTGAGTCTTTTTTCACACTACCTTCTGTGTGGTTAAATCATAGGGAATGTCCAACATATCTAGGTATTCTATCCTAGCTATACTTGGGGTTGTTGTGAGTATATCTCTCTGGGGGTGGTTTTCTGGATTTCTTAATTTGAATTGGGTGCTGGGTCGTCCCCTTCCCTGTATAGTACCCATGTTCTCTATGGTCCATCCCATATGGCGGATAGTTTGGAGGATATGTTTGAAATGAGGGGAGGTTCCATGTGGACCCATTGCAGTAGGGTGTTTGGCAAGGTATGTAAGTAGTCTGGGTGGGCTATGTGGGTTGGTTAATTTGAGCGCCTGTGCAAAGTTAGTCCTTGCTGCTCTGGACCAATGTTGTTGCAGGAGGTCTGAAGCAAGGACTTCCTTTATCCAGGTACCTAGGATGTGATTGGCGTGGCTCTCAAAATCTATTAGTCCCATGCCTCCACTTGAGCGTGGACCAAATAGTGTTTCCATCCATATAGGAGGGTGAGAGCGGGCCACAGCCAGCCCTGGATAAGCGCGCGGATTGAAGTTATAAAGGTATGTGAGAAGGCGATTGCATGGGCTGGGTGCCATAGTATTGGGTGATGAGCGAGTTAGCAACTATAACTCGCCCTGTTAATCCTGGGGTTCTTCCCTTGAGGGAGGCGACGCGTTAGGATACCCATTGTAACAGGTTACTTTCCATTGTCTCATTAGCATATCTCCCTGATTCTAGCCAAATTCCAAGGTGTCATACAGGAGTGGTGGTGGGAGGTGTTGCAAAGGGTAAAATGATTGGGTTTTTTCTTCATGTGTTGGTATGAGGTTCTGATGTTGTGACCCAGTTGTTTGTGTATTTGCCTAAGAGGATGATTTCTGTCTTTCTTTTGTTGAGCGATGCATTGCTCACCTTGGAGTATTACTTTAGAGAGCGTTCCAGCTGTCAGGCATCTTCATTATTTGCTATACCTGCTATGCAGTCATCCGCAAAGGCCAGTATCTTGACTGTTGGTTGTCCTTGTGCAGTTATCCCCATGAGACGTGTGTCAGTTACTCGGAGGAGTGGGTCAAAGCTTAAATTGTATAGCAGTGGGCTGAGGGGATCCCCTTGTTTGAGCCCTCTGTGTGGTTTAATCTTGTTTGTTAGGAATCCAGGGCTGCATACAGCCATGGTTGCAGATTCTGTTAGAAGCATAGCCCATTTTACGAATCTTGGTGGGAGTTTGAAGGCATGTAGACATTCTTTTAGGTATGGCCAGCTAGCTCGGTCATACGCCTTTTCCTGATCCAAGAAGACTAGGGAACCAGTTGCTTTGAATTAGCAAATGTTTGCAACAGGGTGAATGTTGTTCCAAATTGAACGCCCTGGTATAAACCCAAATTGGTTGGATGATAGGACGTCAGAGGCAATTGCGCCTAATCTGGCTGCACAAATTTTTGTTAGAATTTTTGTGTCAGTGTTGGAGAGTGCAATTGGGCGCCAGTTGGCCAGGTCCAACTTGTCACCCTTTTTATACAAGGTTATAACGTAGGATTCATGGCCTCCTGGTAGTAGGCGTGTTTCCAACAAGCACTGGTTCATAGACGCCAATAGGAGGGGGTGATTTGTTGAAAATATTTTTTGTAAAATTCGTAGGTATCCCATCAGGCCCTGGGCATTTCCTACGTGGTGCACCGCGAATTGTTTCCCAAAGCTCCTCCCGTGTGATAAGGGATAGTATATTGTAGTTTGGTGGTGTACTTTGTATCTCGGCAGTTTGTATAAATTCTTTAATTTTTTTGTGAATCTGTTGGCGTTTCGCGATATAATTCAGTGTAATAACGGTGTGCTTCCGCCTTGACCTCCTCAGGGTCAAATACCATGGTGCCATTGGTCTTGCGGACCTGTGTGCATGTGAGCTGGTTTCCACGGGAGTGGAATTGGTAGAAAAAGTATGTCAAACAGGTTTTGCTTTCCTTTATGAACTTACCTTTGTTCAATACTTTGATTCTGTGTTAGTGTTTGAAGATGAGATTGTTAACTCAGGCAGATATTTCTGCCCATTTGCGTCCCCAGTTGGGGCTATAGCCAGATCTCAAAGTATTTATCTCCAGGTGGTCTAGTTTTGCCAAGGTATGCTTGATTGTGGCTGTGTCTGCAGTGTACTTATGTGATGCAATATGTCAGGTTTTGTTGATTAAATCCTTTTTGAAATTTTCCCATATTACAATGGATCTGAAGTGAATGGAGCTGTAAATTCTGGGTTTGTAGCCTCATTTTTGACCCAGTGAGATATCTCAGGCAATTAGTACTAAAAAAAGAGATATCTCAGGCAATTTTATATTTTCTGGGTGAAGCTTTCTCCAAGGCGACACCTGTTTGTGGGATTGGGTTGGCGCTAACTGCACCATAACCAACCGGTGGTCAGAAAAATTGATCTTTTTTGTTGTAAATTTGGAGATTCTTGAGTGGTGGGATTGCAGGATGAGGATGTGGTCAATGTGATTCATCGATATGAGCGCTCCCTTGCATATTTTGGGCCACATCATGTGGGGAAGGAGTGGTGAACTGGGGGGGAGAGCATCCTGTAGGCCAAGAGATGCCTTCATTGTGCAGATTCAATGTGTCCAGGTGGGTTTCCCCTGGGATTAGGCCATCAATCCGTACTGGGGTTATCTCAGCAGTTGAAATCTCCTAACAACTTTGTATCTGGTGGGAGAGTGAGAGTAGGAATGTTTTAAAAAATTGTTTTCTCTCAGTTGCGGTGCACAGTGCATAAACACATGCTATCAAAATTGTTTCCTCTTGGCATGTAATTGTTGCTACCAGGACTCAACCGTGTAAGTGTGATGACAAATTTGTAATTTTAAATTTTTTGTCGTTTCAGACAATCACCCCCACAGTGAGGCGTCCATACTGATTGTGATGGTGCGACCCTGGTTGACCAGGATCCTTCTTCCCCTTGTAGACAGTGGGTTTCTTGGATGGCCAAGATGTCTACAAGAGGTTTTCGCAGGAATTCCAGCTTTTTGGCTTGTGACATATGAGCCCTGGCTCCCACGATGTTTAGCATCCCTATTGACACTGAGGTGCCCGTGGCGCCTCAGGAGTGGTTGGGAGGACCCTCTGGCCCTATCTCACCGCGGCTCATTCTGGCCATGCTCCGCGTCTGTACTCCAACTCTTTCACTGCCATTGTTGGTTCCCTTGATCTGACCCAATGATTCACAGGAATAGCAGTTTTTTGCATTTGCGTCAACCTTTCCCGCACAGGTCTCATGTTGATTTGATGGGATTGTTGATTGGATTCTATATTTTTGAGGTTCAACTTTGTTGAATTATGCACCGCATTCTCGCCCAAATTGCGATTGCATTGCTCCTCAGTATGTGCATGACTGATGTTGCTTTGTGACTCGGTCAGGTTACTGTGAAAATATTTGACCTGGGCATATTGTTCTATATGGTTGGCTCAGTGAATATCTGAAATATCCTCCCAAACTTGTCTGGGGTTAATGGCGGACTCTGCGTGTGCTGCCGCTTCAGCCGCAGCTCACTTGTGGGCTTTTTGTGCCGCTTTACATTCTTTGCGTGTAGCTGGGTCCATGATAGAGTATAGTCCATCTCCTCCCCAGTGTAATGGGTGATGACTATCAGTTATTTTGGCAAAGTTTTCATTATCTTCATCCATTGCTTCCTCACAATAATCATTTTCCATTAAGCCCTCTTTCACAGGGCATGCGTGTTCCTTGTGTCCCAGTGAGCCACAGTGGTTGCAAATGGGCGGTGCGCATTCCAGTGTAACTCAGAATGTGGCTGACTGGCCCCTCATCTGCGAAGTGAAATTCTGCTGTGTGGAGAATTCTGGATAAGTCCTCTTCCACTTCTGGGAAGGGGTTGATTATGGCGATAGCTTTGCCCATGCACAGGTTGGGCATCAGGCGAAATTGCTGTAATTTGAGTTGCTGAATTTCTCTGTAGGCCACGAGACCATTGTGGAGCTCTTCCTCAATTACCTTATGAGGAAGGTTGGTGGGGAGTAATTCAAAAGAGATGTACAAATTTTCGCTTTGTTCCATCTGGTGCATGTGGTGCACACAATTTTTTTGCCCTTGGGAAGGGAAATTTCCACACAGACTTTGCTGCAGCATTGGCTTCACTAGCTGTTTCAAAACCAATATTGATCCAGCCATGGCCCATGTTATTGGTGGCTATGTACACCGCGTGAGGAAAAGTGAGGGCTGTGCCTCACATGTCTTCTCCCACAGGGTCAGTGACTCATCCCCAAGGAAGAGTCTAATACCGTGCTCCACCTTTGACAAGGGTTGGTTGAACTGAATGTACATATATTGCGCGTGCTTTACAGTGAATACCATAAACCCAGGTGGTGTCTGGGTTTGCGATTTCTTTGCAGATTGGGTTCCTGGTCCCCCTCCAGGGCGTTTCTTGCCCTTAGTTGCACCATTAAGCACACCACTCGCTGCGACACTCGCCCATGTTGTATTATTTTTATTGATAAAGTCGCCCATCTCTCCTGTGTGTGATTATCCAAATTTGCTGTTCAAATCAAATCATAGTAACTAAAGTGATTGTTACGAGAAAAAAAGCTTTGGTTTGTACAACGTTTAATGTGAGTGTCTTAGTCAACAACCTATACCACTACTTGTCCCATATTTGAGCTATCATCCATTCCATAATCATCACGCGGTGTTCTCATCCTATGATTGATACCTTCTTGTAAATAGGTATGATGCCTATTGTACTCACTATGCTCATTGTTACCTTTTGATTGTGCTCCTAGAATCAGGACATTGCTGTTATGTGGTTAGATTAACTACAAATAATTCTCATAATTATTATAATAAAGAACCATCTTTTACCCAAATAACCAGTATTTTGAAAGTTGTTCCTAGTTTTGAGATTTAATATACCAGAAATTAGAAGATTCAATTATTGTGTAGCTTTCCTATATGACATTCTGTTAAATTGATCTTGTCAGGGGACAGAGTGAATGTAATTAGGGAATATAGAATTTCTAAGGAGGAACTATAACCTTTGCAATAAGTATGCATTTGCTGAGCACTACAACGTGGTGCTCCTCACAGTTTCTTGCCACATTCAACCCCTTTAAAACTAAAAAACAACATACTTTGTATAAAATTAAACCTATAAGAAAAGAATCCCAGATTAACCAATCAATCATGTTCTATGTCAATCCACCCAGTCCTTCTCAAGTAGCACGATCAGAAGTAAGATGGAACCACATAGCCCAGTTGAAGGATTCGATTCCTACTTGTTCACCAGTGAACAGATCTTGCAGATTAGATGGATTTAATTACGTGGATTCCAACATTAATGTCATAAGAACATTAATACTATATTCTCTCTATTCTACCATTGGCTTAACCAAGGACAGTTGTTCTAGGATTATAAAAGTTTTTGCAGTATGTTTAATAGCCATCTAACATCCTTCATCAGCATTGCTGAGCACCTTGGGCAGTACATTACTGACTACCTCTAACCATCTGTGCATAACTTACAAATGGCTACTGTCTGACACCATGTATTAATCATAGAAGTCTTTAAGGAAACTAGTAAAAGTGGATTCCTAGCGTGCCCTATATAGCCAAAAGTGAATAGTTTCCAGTGGGTATGACAAGCAGAGTACTTCAACTATGAACTTATTCAACAAATTATTATTGGTTGAACAAACTCATATGCCAGATTAACTGAGAAGTGATCGAGATAAATGGAAAGCCATAAATGAGAGAGGTGTTACCCTGAATGGGTTCAAGGAGTAAACCAATTCCAATTAGATGCCTAAAGCGCTATCATTGCCTCATAGGCTTTGGCACACCAGGATGATTCTTAAGAAGACTTAAGCAGTATACCCATCAGGAGTTGCAGATTGTAGTACAACATATTGTCAGCACTGATAAAGCTACTAGTTTTTTGCAGAAAGAATTAAAACTTCTCCAGCATCAGCATATCAATACATCATGATATTGAGCCAATGAAAAAAACCTGTCTCATTTTACACAATGATTTTAGTTTTATACTGAACGTCAATAACGACCTCTATCATATTACTCAAGAGCAGTGAGATGATGATAAAGACCAGAAAATTGAAAATGCAGAGCTTAAAACATTGATACGCCAAATGAGGGCTCAAATTGCTTTGTTAAACCAACTCAAACAAAGCTTGGAACAAGATTGGGAATAACAATTGACCTGGGAATGGCGCATTAAGGCTGACTTGAATAACGGATGCTTTAAGTATGAATCTTAAATTCCACCTCAGGTCAGACATGAATAATTTGAAAATGATCATTGGACGTGGGGTTTGTATTCATCCCAACAAGACAGACTCAGTATACCATGTCAGCTGAATTTCTAGCTTTACCTCTTTCCTTCAGATCTCCCACTCATTATTGGGGCCACTTCAACAAACCTAGTAATACTGCGCTTGTTGTTTGGTCTTCCCAAACTGCCTTCAATGCGGATGTCCCTGGAATGTTGTTCCAACCTATTTATTGTTTCAGCCCCATTACGTTCCAATTTCAATCAAAACGATAATGTACAGTCCTTCTTAATAAATGTTCCTGATGACTAAGCATGGAGATAACATCCTACAAGGCTACCACTATGATAAATTATCTGGATATCAAAGTTGGGACATTTTTATGACTTACCTTCCTTAAGACAACCGGAGCTTTGCAGATGTTGATAACAGCATTGTCAAAAAATAAACCAAATAGATTCTTCCCGTGATTATTAAAATTAAGGTTGTGATTAGTTGGGGCTGGCAGACTGAGCAATTACCGCTTTTTAAGGATGTTTTAGGATTAAGTTGCCAATTTGTACCCCTCATTTGGTCAGGTTAAACTATTTTGATGAATCCTCTGGACGAGGAAAGTATTAGGAATGATCCCCAATGGTCAATTAACGTTTTGATTACTGGTGACTGGAAGCTGAGGATAGTTGACAAATCATATACATTAAATTAAAAAGATATACTGGCGACATCACCAAGGATAATTGAGCATTTAACTGATTAAATTTTTTGACAGATTGCCAATTTGACGTTGAAGAGATTTAAAATTACTGGTAACTGATGCTAAGGATAATCCAATCATATATTTTAGGATTAGCTGGCAACTTATGCCAAGGATAATCATATTGCCATTTTTGGTGCCAAGGGTTTTAATAGTCAAGCATGCAATGGACATTCCACCACCTAGAGTTCAAAAAGACTGACGACTAAGACCAAGGGTATAAAAGGTATTTAGAATAGTAATTTATATATAATTGACCAGCAAATGGTGCTGAAGATGGATTAACTAAATATTTGTTGTTCTATTGCAATGATTTATAAGGGAACGGTTTCTAGAAGTAATTGCTGATAATAAGTTGTGATGCCAGTAATGAATGCTGATGATTTTTGATAAATGGGCAGAAAATTTTCCAGAAAAAGATCTAAAGTATAAATAATTGATTTTCCCATAATAAAAATCTCTTTTGCGCCCAATTTATTATTTTTAGTAGTTAGGCCGCAATATTGGTAGTGGTGTAACTGGAGGACCCCAAAGTAGGTGCTGGGTGAGTGCACCTAAAGTGGCCATTGCTACCATCTCCCATACCTTGAAGCTATTAGGAAGCCCTATGAGAACTTAGACGACCGGCCACCACAATGTGACTGAGTACCATCAGCCATGAAGGTGAAATGGCAAGGGATCCAGGCTGCCTGTGACTAGAAATGGACTCACTGGTGCACAACTGAGAGGGGTCATTGATTGACCATGAGGTTAAAGCAAGGGGTTGGGCTGCTCAGGAAGGGGGCTGAGTCTCTACCGGTGCACACCCAAGAGGGGCCAATTAACCAAATTGAAGTTTTTGGTCTGATAGGTTGGGGAGCTGCCCTGCAGACTTGTAGTGGAAAGGTACACCAGTAAAGGTATAACAGCAAGGGCCAGCAGTTCTCATACTGTTGGCCTGGAATACTAACAGAGCCCAGATGTAGCGGATGCAAAATCCTTGACAGCTATGTTATAAGAATTTGGCAGCTTTAAAATCATATCCACTTGCAAGGCTGAATTTATGACTATCCAGTTTTAAACAATAAGACCATCATTGTTTTTGCCAATTAGTTCTACCACAAGGACCAAGTTCTATGGGGTATGAAGGCAATAACTGAATTTGACTAAAGATTGCTCTTTATCTTCAGAATGCTACCAATAAATACCCTGAGCTATATAATATATATTGCCTGACTAAATAAAGGGCTTAGACACCTCAGCAATTAATGATTACCCTTGCAAAGTGAGATCACTTTTGGTTCGCCCAATGTAGAGAAACACGACAACTGCTATAATCAATGACAAGATAACACTAAAATGTGTTAGGGACTAATTACCCAAAACATTGAAATGATTGACCTTTGTGGGGAATCTCTGAAGTGAACTTCTAGATTTGTGACTTAAAAAGGCCACTATGCTGCTAGCTTCCCTCTAGAAATTGTCATTTATAGTTTATTCTCTTAGCCTGTGGACAATGAGGATCAGGAAAAGATAGTAACAATATAGAAGGAGTACTTCAGTTCAAAACGTTCCTCTATTCAAAAAAAACAATGAAAATTTACCCTATTCAAATACTAACAAAAACTCAAAGCCAGCGTACTAAGGTTTACAAGATAGGTCATGAGAATATTTTTTAAACATTAAAATATGAAAATAACAGAATGAGCCAGTCAGGGGAGTCAGATGAACTGTATAATCTACCATCTTTGAATGGAGTTAAAGTGGCTTTACCCTTTGAGACTATTAATACCCAAGTTTCTGACGTCAGTAAGAAGAACAAAACCATGATTATCAAGTTGATACACAAGTTTTCCTATATTTAATGTAAATTTAGATTACTTCTCTGATTGTATTTGTGTCAGTATACTTAAAACAAGAGTTACGCTCTTACAATAGTTGATAGTGGTGCCCCAGTCAACGTGATCTCAAGTCAATTTGAAAAAAATTAAAATTGCTCTGATGTGGCTCTTTATCAAAAATATGGAACGACTGGTCTCAGCAGCACCCTTGTTGAAGGAGGCTATAATCCTTTGTCTATCAGATCTGGATCCTTATATCTAAGCTCTTCTGCCATAGTGTTGTCCGCAGCAACTATCAATTTTTAGTTGGTACAAGTTTTTAAAATTTTATAGAGCATTACTAACTACAAAGAATTTTTAATGAAACTTTAGTCATTCATTGCTTTAACAGTACTCTTGAGTAGAAAAGGTTTTTTATAAAAACACATGAATTTATTAATGTAATTACAATGATGGAGCACACTTATTCAAATTCAGCAAATTGACCATCATATTTAGGCGCCTCCTTTATATATCTGAAAATCAAGATAGCCCTTTACAAGCATTTGCGAGCTATTTTTCATTTAGAAAAACAGCAGGTTGTAAGCGTTGGACTGCTTCTGGATCTGTAAGACGGGTTACTAGGAGAAGTCTACTATTATAAGAAAATCATGTATCATGCCTCACTTGGCTCATGATTTAATCATCTCCAAACATAAGGAGATCTGCATTCTCCTTTGTGACTTGACCACTCAGAAGATTACCATAACAGAAGGACAAAAAGTCTCCTTTGTTCATATAGTACCCAGGAGAAATTATTGATATAAGATTTTGGAAAAGTAGCAAGTTTTGTCTTCCTGATGCCACTCCAAACACATGGGCACTTATCTTTAAAGATCAATTGGAGGGATACTCAGAGGAAAAAAAGATTAATGCTTATCTACTTTACAAAAACACGCAATTATTTACATCCACCGATTATGATCTGGGTGTGTTAAAGGACACTAACTATATTGACACTGGGGATACCTGACCAATGCGCTTACAGCCTATACAGGTAGCTGAGTCAATAAAGAAGGTATTTAAAAAGAGCATAATTAACTATCACCTCAAGGGTTGTTTGTGCAATCTCACTGTCCTTGATCATTTCCTATACTTATTGCCCAGAAAGAGGAGGGCTCTAACCAAATAGTTATTAATTATCGTTGACTAAAGAAATTACTGAAAAGTTTTATACCCCTTATAGATGACACCCTCAACTAATTATGAGGTGCCAAGTATCTCACTGCTTTGATCATAATCAATGATTAATGGAAGGCTGACTTTTCTAAAAGAAGAACAAGAAAAATGTGCAATTATCGCATTTCAGTACTATAATGGTCAACATGCATGCCTCACAGTATGTGTAATGCGCCAGCCACCTTCCAGAAAGCCATGGACACTATTTTAGGCGGCCCAAAATTGAGCTAAATTCTAGTCTAATACAATGACACTAATGTTCTTGTGCACTTTTAATAATATATAGCTCACTCAGAGGAAGTATTTAAGTGGATATCCAAGGCTCAGTTGAAATTAAATCAGCAAGTGTCATTTTTAAGGACTCAAATGGATTATATGGGTCACATTGTTGATACTTGTTAGGTATGCCCACAACCCCAAAAGCTTGATGTCACCAGCCAGATAAAAAGTTCTGAGAACAAATGTGACGTGCAATGTTCTTTTAAATTATAAGATACTACCATCAGTTCATAAAAAGACCTGCACAGCTAGCTGAGCCCTTGTTCCACTCACAAAGAATTAAATGGCCTTTCTGTGGTCTAAAAAATGAAAGAACGCTTTCAACAAATTAAAAGCAACTCTAACCTGAGCACTGGTACTATGCTACCCTAATTTTGATCGCCATTTGTTGTTCAACAAACGCTTCCTTGATGGCCATTCGAGCGGTGCTATCCAAATGTGCTAGGCATGAAGAATAACATCTAGTAGATTTTTTGCAGTTGCAACCTCATTAAACAGGAGATATAGTATATTGTAATTTACTGTTTATGTTATCTAATATTTTTGCTTGCAAACAATTCTGTCTTTACTATATGGGATTAAGTTCCAAATCATCACCAACCATGCCTCAATGCAGTAGCAGTACAGCCTTAGAGACTAAAATATAATTTACTAGATGGACATTGAAGCTCCAAGATTATAAATACATAGTAATACTTCAATTGTGATCTTCTTGTCAGATATTATCCTTCTTGACTTCTGAAAAAGAATGTTGGAGTTTGATCTTTAAATAATATTGTGGTTATCAATGATATGAATACCAATGGCGAAAAGACCTTGGCGGATTCTTGGTGGAACCCTATCTATTGGGAAAATATGATTTATACCCAAAATCAGCAAAATAAAGTAAGAACTGATAATAGGATTGCTCCGACTTCTCAGCCAAATTTGAGTGTTTATTATTGCATGGGTCTTTTCTTCCCCAAGGTAAGAAGATTTTACCCATCAATGATTAGTGCAAATTAACAAATCATTACCACTCATATCTGAATACCCCTGATGTGAGAAGATTTTACCTGTCAATGATTGGGTGCAAATTAACAAATCATTACCACTCAGATCTGAACACCCCTGAGGTGAGAAGATTTTACCTGCTGGTGATTGGATACAATTTATCAAATCATTACCACACGGGTTGGTTTTGCCACAAAATATTTATCCTCGATCTGATAGGCTGAAATACTATATTACCTAATTTGGATGACTCAGCTTTATAATACTTTAGCCCCAAATTCCCATGGTCCTGAGGATCAGAACTAGTTTAAATATGATATACTAGTATCAAAAAAAGGGCTTTTTCCTGGTTTGCCTCACACAATTAAAACAAAAAGTAAAAACTTAGTTTTCTTAAGAGTTTATTATTTATTTCAAATATTCCATTGTGAAATCCAGCGGCACATAGCACCAGCAAGCATAACCCTTGCTGGATTTTGACAATTTGGTGCTCACTACAGGGGCACGCCTGTGCACTAAACCATGGTTACTAACATGGAGGCTGTAGACATGAGCAGCTCTTCTAGTTCTTCTTTAACTGAATCATGATTCGTTGCTCTTGAGAAGCAAATAGCCAGCTTTTTCTCCCATCTTAAAAAACTAGAGCAACGGCCATTCAAATTACCTATAAAGGACAGATACACCCTGGGTGAAGGGAGCATTGCTTCCTTTTTGTACGTTTATGAAGCTGCGATGGATGGCGCCACTGACAAAACATAAAGTTCAGTATATTCTTCCTTGTTTAAGCCGCAAAGCCCAAGAGTTGATCGTTCCTCACCTGGATCCTCAGCACACCTGGCCAGATGTTAAGAAGGCCCTCTTGGCTGATAAAAATCCAAGCAGAGCTTATACATGGAAAAACAGGCTTTCATGCGCCTTACCATGTATGAGGGTGAAACCCTCTTTAGTTTATCTGAGCGTTTCTATCTCACTGCTCAAAGGCTGGCTACGTCTAACCTGCTTACCCTGGATGATGCTATTGCCGCCATATTAACAGGGTTAGCTTCACAACCCTCTCTCGCCAGGCATATCATATCAGTGAAACGCCACTTTACAACTTTCCGTGATATAAAAGAGGCTTTGTTAGACGTTGCCCATATTCCTTTAGGTGAGCTGCGGTCTATTGGACCATTGGAAGTGAGGCCACCTTTGCCTATTCTCCCTAAAAAACCTGCTTCTTCAGTGCAACTTAAAACGGACATCCCTCATTCTGAAAAGCGTAGATCCCTACTGTGGTTTCCCCTTCCGCTCAGCCAACAGGTGCGCGCCCTAAGGGTATATCCTCCAGAACTACTGGGGTTGTAAAAATGCCGGTTAAAGCGAAGCTAATTACCCCACCTCTCATGGCTGTCTCCCCCACTTCAATTGAAACCTTGCCCATGGTTGAGAATATCCCTGAGGCCAACTCTGAGGGGGTTACAATGATGTTGGATACTACTTATTGGGAGCTCCCGTGGAAGTGGAGGTCCCTGATCGCCTAAACGCCAAAGGATTAGATGAAACCACCATACCTGAGGCTACTTACCTCCGCCAAGTTATAGGTTGTATGGCAATTATTGACTCAGCCAGCAATGCTGATCAGCTCCTATCGATCTTAATTCGCCCTTTACAGTGAGGGCATACCGTGCAGTCTATTCTGGAGACTCACCCTGAGACCGCACGCAAATTAACCTCCACTTTTCATCTCAAGGAGGTCTTAGCGCTGTCAGCCAACTTTGGAAGCACACTTACCAAGGTTGAAGTAGTTGTTCACAAAGTCCGGATGATGGCTATCCTGGATACAGGTTCCCCAGTGAATGAAATCTCATCTCAGCTGATGAAAAAGATTAAGCTGATGCCTGACTTGGATTATACCAAGGAGTATGGAACTGCGGGCCCAAACAATACCCGCGCCCTTGGCGCTTACTCCTCTCTTCCTATTTGCATTGGGAAGCTTATCTTATTAGCCCCCGCTGTGGCCTTAGATAATAACTCATATGATATGCTCATAGGTACTCAGTTTATGATCAAGTATGAAGGCATCATCAACATGAAGCAAGGGTTCCTATCTTTAATGAACTATGAAGTTCCATTAGTCTTATCCAACAAAGAACTCATCAAGAATGACTACACCTGCCTGGTTGAATACCCCTTTTCCGCTTTGCCTTTACATTATGTCACCTCTGGGCGCAACACTAAGAAATTGCCCAATTCAGTGGAGGCTAGTGATGGTATTCCATTTTATGCAGCAGATGAGGTGGTGATTAAGCTGGGTGAACAATGAGTGGTTGACACGAAAATCACGCTCCAAATTCCACACCACTGTTTGTTGCACCTCGTAAGTGTTAAGGGCCTTAGTCCTTTGGAGCCTCATGTATTACCTGGGTTACTAGACCCCGCTTATCAGCAATATATTACTCTACTGTTGGGAAACCTCACCGCAAAGTACATGAACATATGGAAACACCAAGAGGTTGGCCGTGGATTTTTAATCCCTGTGGAGGATGTTGAACAGATCCACTCCATCGGCTCAATGGCAGATTTGGGCCTGCCAATGGACAACCTGGTGTGTACCTTACCAAAAGTCCATATCTCGAATGAGTTAACCCCAACTGAGCTAGAGAAAGTTCATAATCTCCTTGATGACTATAGCGACATATTCTCCAAGTCAGCTCACGACTATGGCCATATGAAGGGCTGGTGCCACTCCATTGATGTGGGTGATGCCCATCCCATTCGGTCAAAACCATATTGCAAGTCAAATGTGGAGGAACAGCATATGAGGATGGAACTCACACAGTTACTGGATGCGGGGTTACTAGTTCCCTCTCAAAGCCTTTGGTCTTCCCCACTGTTATTAATTAAAAAGAAAGATGGAGGTCACCGGATAGTCATGGACTATTGCAAGCTAAATAACCTCATGAAGAAGGATAGCTATCCTATCACTCGCTTCAATGATGCCCTGGCCCAACTATCCGGCTCAAACTTCTTCTCAGCCATGGCGTTGGCCAGTTGATATTGGAAAATGGACCTTTCTCCACAGGACCAGGAGAAAAGCGCTCTCATTTGCAGCGAAGGGCTTTACCAACCCACTCAATTACCTCAAGGGTTGTGCAATGCACCTGCATCTTTTCAGCGTGCGATGGATCACATCTTAAAAGTCTTAAAGCTAACCTGCGTTATCATCTATCTTGACGATATTACTGTGTTCTCAAAAACTTTCAACGACCACCTGGATCACTTGAAGGAGGTGTTTGGAAGGCTACGTAAGTCAAATATTATATTAAAACTATCAAAGTGCACCTTCTTTCAGCGAAAATTGGATTTCCTTGACCACACCATTTTGCAAAAAGGAATCCAACCACTACAGAACAAGGTTGAAGCCATTGCAAATATGCCTCCCCCTAAGAATTTGAGGGATATACAGGTGTTTTTAGGGATGATGGGGTATTACCATCAGTTCATCCCTAAGTTCTCACAGCTCAGTGAGCCCCTTGTTCGCTTACTGAAGAAGAATATCCCCTTCCAATGGGGCACTGAAAAAAAGCCGCTTTTGAGACCTTGAAGCAGCTACTACAATGACGCCCAATCATACGGCACCCAGATTACAAAAAACCCTTTATCCTGTTTATGGACGCCTCGGACTACGCCGTTGGGGCCATCTTAGGCCAACTAGATGAAAATGGTATTAATCATCCAGTATCTTATTTCAGTAAGATGATTTCAAAGCCCGAATGCAACTACAGTGTAACAGAAAAGGAGTGCCTGGCTGTTTTATTGGCTGTAAAGCACTATCGCCCTTTCCTCTATGGGACCACCTTCACTGTAGTTACTGACCACGCTTCATTGAAGTGGCTACAAAATATGAAGGACCCTACTGGGCGCCAAGATCGCTGGGCTCTAAAGCTCCAGCCTTATGATATGAAATTGAACATCGTGCTGGAACTTGTCATATGAATGTGGATGGGTTGTCTCGTCTGCCAGTCCTCCACTTGGATAATAGCGAGGCAGAAAGGTTGCATGATCTATTAATGACTCCCATTGAATGGGAGGATGAAGATGATCCAGTTCAGAAGATGTTAGCCCGCCACTCGTGCAACACCAAAACGGAAAATGGGAAGTTGTATAAGCAGGTGGGGGCGAAGTGGCTGCCTTACCTCTGGTCCTCAGAACGCGTAACTTCCATCCTCAAAGCTCACTCCATTTTGGGCCATGGAGGGGCAAAGAAAACTTAAGAGTGGCTTAAGGATCGATACTATTGGTATGGAATGATGGAAGCTATAGTTGATGTCTTGGAAGCCTGCCTTACATGTAAGAAACAATCCGGTTTCAAGACTAGATACCAGTATCAACCAACTACCCCGCAACAACCTTTTCACACTATTAGTTTGGATGTCGTAGGTCCCCTTCCACAGTCTACCAGTGGCAACCGTTTTATTCTAGTAGCCATTGACCACTTCACTAAGTGGGTTGAAGATGTGGCGCTTCCTGCCCAAACAGCAAGGCAACTGCCACTTTTATACATCAACACATTTTTGCTCAGAATGGCTGCCCCCAAGTACTACTCTGTGATAATGGCAAGAATTTTACCTCCAGAGTAGTCAAACTCCTGGCTACCTCCATGGGAGCCCAACAACTCTTTTCAGCTCCATACAATCCATCTACCAACGGGGTAGTGGAAAGAGCCAATGGAACCTTAGTTTCTATCCTCCGCAAAATGACCTCTTCCAATCCACTTCACCGGGATCAATTCTTACCCAGTGCCCTTATGGCCTACCAGATTAGTTATCAACAGATTCTAAAATGTCCCCTTTCCGAGTTTTGTATGGCAGGGAACCAGGCATACCTGCTCTTCTGGCTAAGGATGTTTTCTATAAAGGAGAGGAGCTTGAGAAAGCCATGCGAAGGCTAGCTAACCAAATTATTCAACTCCAAGCTGAAGCTATGACCAACTTAGCAAAAACATTGACTAAAGAAGGGCAGGCTGCCAATGAGCTCCGCACCCCCTTCCTACATTTCAAGTGGCTGATAAGGTGTTATACTACCATAACTGCATCACCCCAAGAAGCGGTAAGCTTGGCTCAATTTGGGAGGGACCTTTCTTTATCAGCTACAAAAGAGGCAATGAATACTCCATCAAATCATTAGCCACAGGAGTTACCATAAACTGGGTACATGGACGTTTCCTATGATCCTACACTCCTCCCAACATTTTTGTGGGGCAATGTTGGATATTCTCCTTCTCAACTTCTGAAAAAGAATGTTGGAGTTCGATCTTTGAATGATATTGTGGTTATCAATGATATGAATACCAACGGCAAAAAGACCTTGGCAAATTCTTGGTGGAACCCTATCTATTTGGAAAATATGATTTATACCCAAAATTGGTGAAATAAGACAAGAACTGATAATAGGATTGCTCCAACTTCTCAGCTGAATTTGAGGTGTTCACTATCGCATGGGTCTGTTCTTCCCTGAGGTGAGAAGATTTTACACATCAATGATTGGGTGCAAATCAACAAATCATTACCACTCGGATCTGAACACCCCAAGGTGAGAAGATTTTACCCGCTGGTGATTGGATACAATTTATCAAATCATTACCACATGGGTCAGTTTTGCCACAAAATATTTATCCTCAATCTGATAGGCTGAAAGCCTATATTACCCAATATGGATGACTCAGCTTTATAATAATTAGCCCCAAATTCCCATGGCCCCAAGGATTGGAACTAATTTAAATATGATATACTAGTATTGAAAAAGGGCTTTTTCCTGGTTTGCCTCACACAATTAAAACAAAAAGTAAAAACTTAGTTTTCTTAAGAGTTTATTATTTATTTCAATATTCCATTGTAAAATCCAGTGGCACATAGCACCAGCGAGCATAACCCTTGCTGGATTTCAACATTTCTCATCAAAGTGCCGATGTAATTTTCTAGTTACTCACTGTTTCACACTAAATTCTTATGTGGACCAACTTTTTGAAAAATGAAGTCCATAAGTACAATGGTGAACAACCTATCATAAGACACACCTTAGACTAATTAAAAACATGTAATTTTGTTATATACTATATAAAGAAAATGATAGTCAAAGACGCTTGTACTCAGCCCACTTAAACGGCCATTAATTAATATGAAAGATCACTAAATTTTTGTGCATGGCGGACTGATCAAAGCTCTGAAGAAAGACTAACGGAGATCTACCACTGGAATCCATGAGATTATATCCATGACATTTTAATGAAGTGTCAAGAATGTCAATAACAATAGCCTATAAAGCCTCCACAATTACTAACTAATTATACCCACTGGGATTGAAATACTATATTGATTAGTGTTATTGGACCTTTTTCTGTTAGCAACTTCAATCGCTGGCACATCAATGTGGCCATTGACCACTTAATAGATGGAGTTGAGGCTAAACCTTTTTGAAATGATGGAGCAGTCGCTACTGCTAAATTTTTTCATGGAACACTTTTATCATAGGTTGTGTGTCTTCAGGTTCACTTAATGGACATTGCTATCAGTATCACTTCTAATTTTTTACTGAATAAACTAATGGGAATTAGAGGTGCTAGCTTCCCCTTACCATCTAGAGACTAGTGAACTGTTAATATGTCAACGGAATCTTTGAGAAAGTTCTCCATAAGTTCACTGATGCTTTCCTCATCCAAGTGGGCTCTTTAGTATGCCTAACAGTATTTGCCTATAATGATGGGTATCATTGTACATAAGGTTCTCACCCTTTCAACTTGCTCTATAATTGGCAACCTGCCTTGCCTCCCTTGTTGCACTTGATCATAGAAGACAATAAAGAGATCCAACATGAAGAGTATTTTACCAATTGGTTAGGGCACTAATTAAGATAGAAATTAAAGATTACAGGGCTGCCTTAACTAGAAAGAACTATCAGAAACCCCAGGATGATATGCATCAAGAAACCTTACACAAGTTCAAAGAAGGTGACCAGATATCCATACTGTGACATGTACAGGTTTTGAAAAACGTAAAATGTCAATGCTTTGGAAAGTTCTATAAATGATTTTAGAGCATTTGTCCTTTGTATATATAACCTTAAACACTTATACAATGAGCTGATTATCAATAGGGTTCATGAGAAGTTTCAATGACCCTACTATAAAAGTCAACCTCCTCATTAAGGTCATTTGATGATTGGGTCAATTCAATGTTGAGGACTTGTCAAGATTGTTGACTCATCTTAGGATAACTAACTTTTAACTCTTTTTCATTATATGTGAGTTATTTATAACAAATTCAATAATAGGTCATCTACCTGTACCACTATCCGTCCCATCTTTTAAGCCTCTCAGGTATTACATAGTCATCACGCAGCAGTTCTCATCCTTTAATCAGTCATATCCTGTAGATGGGTATAATTATGCCTATTGTACCCATTGTACACATTGTAACCCTGTTGATTGTGCTCCCATGATCAGGAAATTGCAGTTCTGTGGCTAGATCAGCTATAAATTTTTCTCATAATCTTTATAATAAAAAACCACCTTTTGAATAAATGTATCTAGTTTTTGAATGTATCCCTGAAATATAGATTTACTATATTTTAGAAATTGGAGTAATTGATTATCATATAGATTATTATACAATATTCTGTGGAATTGGACTTGTCAGAAGACAGAAGTCCTGCAATCAGAGAAGATCAAAGAAGTTTTAAAGAGGAACTATAACCTGTGTGCAGTGTTTGTTTGCCACGAAATCAACTGCAAAATACAGTTTACTCTTTGTAGTAGTGCATTTAATTGTGCAATTGAAATTGATTCCTAAATGATAATTTTAACAACAGGTGTTCACTACAGGGGGCATTTGGCATCACCCTGTACAGCTACAATTTAATGATGTTTCATTCAGATGCATATTGCCCTGCTGGAGTAATGCCTTATTCTTATGCTGAAATAGCATCCTTAAGGCTCAACACAATTCTAAATCATATTAATCTTCTTAGTTACAAACAACTTGGACAATCTTGAACGCTTTGCATAAATTTTATAACTCAGGATGCTCATGCTCCAAAAATTTGTGCCAAATAATTGTAATTCCTGCGGCTCCTGCTGTTAAGTTGGACAGGAAATACACCCTTTTAGGTCTAAAAAGGGTATCAACACCAAGACTCAAACTCTCAACCAATTTTCTGACCTAGGGCATACCCTAGATGAGAGATGGGTGGTTGTTAATACCTCACCTTTGTCTTGTGCCACTCCTCACCCATTTTAAATCCCAAACCTACCACAAGCCATAGTCTTCATACTTTTACATTGGGAAAATCAGACAACTCTGTACAGACTTGAAAAATTTCAGGAAATTACCCATTATGGTCCCCACACCCATCTAAAAACAATATCTCAATTGAAAACCACCATTTTTGTAAAAATTGACACCTGGGGCAACCTCACTTAAAAATAAATTCATTCAAGAGCTAAAATTGAGGGAAAAGTTGAAAGAGAAAGGTAAGAAACAGGAAAAACCCATTATTAAATTCCAAATCAGAAAGGCAAATTAAGACTTTGGGGCTCAGCAAAACAGCCTGATACTGGTTTGGAAACCTTAGCTGACGTTGTGAATCCAGAGAATTAAATAAGCCAGTAATTTATCAATTTTAAAAATCAGCATTTGATGCTAAGGTTAAGCTTAGTAACTTCCCTACTATCCAGCACAGCCTAAAAACACCACCAGCTAGTGGTAACTTGTTGAAGTATAATTTTTGTTTAATGAAATATCCTCCACTTATTTATTCTTTGAAATTCTACTAGTTTGTTATATTGAAAGTAAAATACCAGGTGATGCTATTAGAAACTATGGCTTTAAAAAAGATCAATAACTAGTTCCTCATGAAAAGAAGGTTATGGTGACAAATTCTGGCCAACTCATCAACCATAGCAACGTTAAAAAGGTCCAAAACCACCAACCTCTTTCTTACGCAGCCATAATAACCAAAACCCCCTACCACCCAATATAAACTAGTAAAGAAAGACCAGATGTCTCCTTATATCTGGAGATGCTTCCAAGGGAGTTGCTACTCTTGTGCCCGCAGCCCATTTATTTTCTTGACTCACCTGCATCTTAACAACTTTGACCTTAATTTTGAGAGGGACTCATTGTTTCTACTAGCTCATTTAAAAGATTGGAAATAAGGATTTAAAACACTTTTTGACTATCAAGTGAAAGTTTGAATAGGGTGATCATAAATCTTTGAAGAGCGCTCACATTATTAGTCTTTAAAACTAGTTACATAATAATTTATTGATGTCACTTTATCAGCATCTGACTTTAAATGAAATGAGTCGCTGGTTGTGCAGCAAATCCTATGGTTTTTAATATGTTTCCAAATTTTGATAGTTCTATGCTATTGAAATTCTTATGATTAAAACTGGAGAATCACTTTGCTTTCCACTTCACTGCTAACTTCTGCTCCATTAGCACACTATGCTCACACTATGCAGACTTCCACTCTGACCATTAGACGGCCTAAAATCATTATACTCACGCTTTTTGGTCAGACAACCCTGAGGTTTATAAGAATCATTGCAGCCTTTAGGACCATTTTGTTTTTGATTCAAATTTCCTTATAATGATTAATTTACCTTAATGTAAAAATTTATAGGTTTCTGATTATTTTTGGTCAATAACCCCTATTAAATATTACTTGCATAGGTTCAGGTTTTATGCAATTATCTGCGTTGTATAGTAGTTGATACAATCGTTTGATAATAGTATGGTGATTATTATCCATAGTTGAATGGAAGTATTAGATTTCAGTCCAACTCTCAGCCAGTATTTCCTCTTGAAATACTTATGATGTCTTAAAATAGGGATTCGTTCCCTCATACCGCCTAACTCAATCTACTCTTAAATCCCCATTTAAGTTTCTCTGGTTTTGATACACAGTCAGCAGCAATCCCATATTTGATTCAGCTTCTTCTCTGATCCCTGCTCACATTCTTACTCTTTATCCTAAAGAGTCCCAATTATTGCGCACAGCAATAATATCTCTGAGAAATAATAGAACAAATGGATGATGATAAAGTTTAATAAGTTAATACTCTAGTAAAAGTGATCTGGTATTTAATGATCCTAAATTAGTGAATTCTTTAGGAATTTATAGTAGAAAAATTTGGCACACAACCCTCAGTTGGCACTAAATTAATGAAATGGCAGCCGTTGTCATTGAATTACCCATCCTCGCTCAAGCAGCAATGGTCATCCCCATCCTAGCTAGGATTTCATCATTGGACGTCCTTGAGACCTAAAATGGAAAGAGTTGAAAAAGTGTCCCTAACGTTTTCCTCTCAATCCAAGCAAACCAACCATATTTGGCAAGCGGCTGTTTTGGTAATGGAACTTGTTACCCATTGAGGCAGGTATTAACCAACTGATAGATTTGCTAGTTGCAGGTGGCATCACTCACCTCACAACTTACTTTTTAAATTCACAATTGGTCGGTGACGAAACCTGACCAATCCTAATCAGTACACCTGATAGTTAATCAACTATCAGATGCCCCTATTTCATTGGCAACTCTCCCAATGAGATCTTAATCCTTTGTCCAGATTGATCTCCAATAGATCTGACCAGGCGAATAACCTAAAATCCATAAACATAGTTACCCTGAAATCAGGGTCAACTGATATACAATTCACCTCACATCATGGAATTAACCCCTAGCGATCCCTGGTATCTAGCCAGCTGGGAATATGGGCAAAAATCCCAACTCGTCCCCCCTCTTGTCTAATTTCCAGCAAAAAAAGGATTGGGGAAGGAGAACACCGCTTTAATCATTTGGTTAAATACTTCATTTGCTCAAGTGGAGTATGATCACCAGTACTCAATACTGCTTGGGATGACCTTCAGCATGCAGCTCTCTTCCTCAACCTCCTTGCTACCGCCTACTCAGAGTGCAGTCCCCACGATCTTCTGTCATGCTGGGCTGATTAATTTACTCATGACAATATTAATCCTGGGATACAGTTTCCCCCATCAGGGCATATGACCCAATGTCATATTTAGGATTCTTGGTCTGGCATCCTCAATTTCCTGATTTTCTCCTTGTCCTTGACAGAAGACTCTTGCCATTGATGTTTGTTGCATGGACCAATTAAAAATGCTCAATTATGTTCACCCTTATTATTTTCTTCTCATAACCTCTTGGCTCATATCATTCTTAATTTTTCTCTGGAGAGCTTATCCCATTAATTTTGAAATTAATTTCTTCAAAATAGAGCTTAATTGATTTCAGAGTGCATATTGTCAACTAACATATAAGTCTGACATCCCCCTCTCATCCAGCTCATATATCAAATTTCAAGATGTGGTACCAACAGCTGCTCAACAGTTTGTCTGATCAAGATCTTTGGCTCTTCCAGAAAATGAATCAGTCTGTGCAACGGAACCTTTTTTATAGTCCTTTTAAGACTCATACTCCTAGTCAAGTACCAGTGGCTAGTCCTTCCATAGAATTACTGGAAATGGTAACCAACCCCACTGAAACCAGGTTAGCGATCATCTCAAACAATTCATGGCCAATTCTTCCTCTGTCATCAATTTCAGAGTTATATTTCGAGTCTCGTGGATTCAGCATCTTTCACAGATGTGCCTAACATCATCGTTGATCCTCCTGAAATAATGCCCTTCGCTCTTGATCGTTCCTTCCTCACCAGATTGGACTTTCTTCTTGAGTTCCTCTTCTGACTTGGTCAATATTACAAGCCAGCTATCTTGGCCACTGAACTAACCATTGGCAACATTATACATTTTGAACTCCCCTACGCAGAATTGAGGGCCTAAAACACCAAGGCTTTATCCATAGCTCTGAATTTTTCCAAACTTTTAAAAATCCTAGATTGGGATATTGCAGCTTATGCTCTTCGCTTTGCCAGCCAAGTTCAACAAAGTTGGGCCATGAAGCTTCCAGCTTTTCCCAGTTTCCATCACTTTTTCTTCTTCAGCTTCTGAGAAGCTTGTAGTCGTCACTTGCAGGATGACATTTGCTCCTTCCATGACTATCTCGTTTCAGGTGCATCCCATCAGTATCTTCTGCTGATGGCTTTAATAGGGGGCATGATTTGGCAATCCCCATCTAGTATTCCTTGTTCTTTGCCAGCTCATATGTCCAGTGTTTTTGACGAAGCCCATCAGCAAGCTCTCAAAACCAATATTCCAGCGCCATACCATATTAGGATTACTCAGGGTTATTTGCTGACTTCCTCTTCTTGTACTGTTGCTTCCCTCCCCGCTCTGGGGTATCACGTTTGGCTTCTTATAACATCTCAATCTCCCTTCCCCTAGTCATTTTCTTGCAGGGATCTGATTCTGCTCAACGAACTTGGTTTCATGTAGGTCTAGCCCTCACTAGCATCTGATCTCATATAGATTTCAATGGGTTATTCACTCCTACTTCAATACATCCTCCCTCCTTCAAGAGGCGACATAGGCGGAATCATCCCCCAAATCAAGGGTAATTTAAATTTAAATTTTTAAATTTATTGCGGGGAAGGCCGACCATGGGACGGACACTTCCGAATATGACTCAGACGAGACAAAACTCAGTACCAGGTGAGGCACCCCAGAGAAGCGATGCTATCTCTTGTTGCCAGCGGGAATGCCACTTATGGGAAGGGGGAGGGAACGTGTGTAGGGGCGTAGCCACTATTGAGCACGTGTGGAGGAAGGGGTCTGATTTGATGAACCAGACTGGGAACCAGGAGGAGACCAGCTGCTGGCGACGTGGTGGGAGATATCCAAACATCCACGCTTGAAAGTGATCCACCAAATGAGACCGGAATCTGTGGACAGCTTCAGGGAGGGTGGGGATGGATCCGGCGATGGCATCCAAGACAATCGTGTGGATAGTCCACATGGCGATTGCAACCACCAGAGCACGAAGGGAGGGTGGGAGGGGGGGAGGCCATTGATGAAGCAAACATATCTCTTGA
The DNA here is from genome assembly GCA_022478985.1 of Massospora cicadina. Taxonomy (NCBI): domain Eukaryota; kingdom Fungi; phylum Entomophthoromycota; class Entomophthoromycetes; order Entomophthorales; family Entomophthoraceae; genus Massospora; species Massospora cicadina. The sequence goes on along the minus strand of JAKSZP010010728.1, from coordinate 91,659 downwards.
CAGACTGAAGGGATGTGTTTGATCCTGGCCTAGCAGACGTTGGACTTCGCGCCATATTACTTTAGAGGTGGGGCACTTCTCCAGGCGGTGAAACAGCGTTCCATACTGGCCACACACGACACAGGATGAGTGTAAAGCATTAGAGCGCTCAGCTGTACGATACACCCGCCTCAGGCAGCGCCACACATGGGAACGGACTTGAGGCTGCAACAGAGGATGGTGTGCGTATTTCCAGATAGTCTTTTGGGTCTCAGTGGAATAAGGGATGTCCATCATGTCCAGGTAGTCCACCCTGGATAGGACTTGGGGTCGAATGGGGATCACGCCATCATGGATGGGTAGCCCCTGTACCTCTTGTGTGAACTGAGGAGAGGGGCGGCCTCTTCAGGTTGTATGTCCACTAATACGAATTCTCCACTCTGCGCTTCGCATGGAGAGTAGGATTCGTTTGTAGTGGGTTTTGGTCCCGTGAGGACCTGTGGCTGATGTGTGTGATGCGAGGTATTTCATCAGGGAGTGGGGGTTTGATGGATTGTTGAGGCCCAAGGCTCGGGAGAAGTTGGAGCAGGCCGCGCGGGACCAGTGTTGGGATGGGAGTGTAGGGGCAGTGAAAGCCACAATCCAGGTGCCTAGGATCTTGGCGGCATGGGCTTTGAAGTCAAGTAGGCCCATGCCACCATGATGATGAGGGACAAACATGACCTCTAGCTGTACTGGTGGAGGGCGGCCTGACCAAAGCCAACCTTGTAGCAAAGCATACAGGGATTTGAAGAAGCTTGGGGAGAAGGGGATGGCGTGGGCTCCAAACCAGACTTTGGATAGGAGCATAGAGTTGGCAAGAACAACCCTGCCAGTGAGGGTAGTAGGGTGGGCTCTGAGAGAGGCGATTCGCTTCGTCACGTTGTCCAGTATATGGCCCTCCATTACTGCTGACGCGTATCCTCCTGCCTCCAACCACACGCCCAGATGGCGTACCGGTCCTATGGTAGGTCGCGGCACAAAGGGGAGCACCAGTGGAGCGGTGTGTTTTGAGTTAGTAAGGCGTGGACTTGGGCGAGAAGCTGGGCTGGGTTGGGAACTACTTGCTGGGGCCCAGCAGTTCTGAAACTGACCAAGGAGGATGATTTCGGTTTTGGAGGCGTTCAGTGCCGCGTTGCTTACCCGGGAATATTCCTGGATGAGGGCTTCAAGCGCGCATGCATCTTTATTATTAGACACCCCCACCACGCAATCATCTGCAAATGCATTATCTTGACTGGGGTTTGGCCTGGCACATGGACCCCAGTGAGTTGGGCATTCACATTTCGCAGTAGTGGGTCGAGGCTGAAGTTGTATAAGAGTGGGCTCAGGGGGTCCCCTTGTCACAGGCCCCTTTGAGGACGGACTACTTCCATTAGGAAACCTGGGCCACGCACAGCCATTGTTGCAGATTCCGTGAGCAGCATCACCCAGTTAATGAAGCGGGGAGGTAGGCGGAATTGTTGGAGGCAGGCCCTAAGGTATTCCCAGTTTACTCTATCATAGGCCTTTTGTTGGTCCAAGAATACAAGTGCCCCAGAGGCTGTGGATTGACACACATTAGCCACAGAGTGCACGTTATCCCAAATCGACCTTCTGGGGATGAAACTGAATTGTTCTGGAGAGATGGTGGCAGATGCTACAGTCCCTAAACGGTTAGCCATGATTTTTGTTAAAATTTTGGTGTCTGTGTTTGTTAGAGAAATGGGGCGCCAGTTGGCTAAGTCTAGCCTATCCCCTTTCTTGAAGAGTGTGACTGTAAAAGCCTCATGTCCTCCTGGTAGGAGGTGCGTTTCCAACAGGCTTTGGTTGAGTGAGGCTAGCAGCAATGGGGATATGTATTTAAAATATTTTTTGTAGAACTCATATGGAATGCCATCTGGGCCTGGGCATTTTCAGTTTGGAGCACCGCGAATGGTAGTCCATAATTCGTTTGGAGTAATTAAATTCATCATTTCCAGGTATCAGAAAATGGTGCAGATATGAGCTCTGTCGAGAAATTCCGCCATTTTGGCCAGCTGAATTGGTTCAGCTCGGTATAACTCAGAGTAATATCTTTGCATTTCGATTGCCACTTCAGCTGGTGTGTCCACAATAGAATTATCTGATCTTCACACCTGTGTACAGGCCACGCTCTGGCGTGGTGCAAAAAATTTTTTGAAGAAGTATGCGGTGCACTTGTCGCCTTTAGTGATGCGTGTGGCCCTGTATTGGACACAAACCCGATGTTTGTGTTGCCTTTCAAGTGCGTTGAGGTGGGCTGCTGCCTCCGCCCACTTCTGGCCCCATGCAGGGCTATATCCTGAGGCTGGAATGTTGGACTCCAAGTGGGCCAATTCCGCCAGCACATGCGATATAACTGCTGATGTGGCTCGTGAGCGTCTGGATGAGAGATGGCAATAGTGGCGGATGGTATCTTTTTCGAAAGTTGCCCATGTGGGAATGGGGTCCGCACAAAATGGTGCAAAAAACGATTTTGCCAAAGTTGCTTCTTCCACCCACGTGGAAAATCCTGGCGACGCAAGCTCTGGGGGGCAGATTTTGCACCAATGTGGGGCCTTTGCAACTGTGACAGGTAAGTGGTATGTTATCGAGACCAGTCGGTGGTCGGAGAATTCCATTTTCATTGTTTTGAAGTGGGAGATGTGGGGTTGGAATTTCGCCGGTGCTAGAATAAGGTCAATGCAGGTCATGGACCTTAATTGGCTGTTGTGGATATGGGGACGCGTCATGTTTTTGAGCAGTGGGGCATGTCATGGCAGCGCATCCATTAACCCAAGGGTGGCTTTTAGAACGCGTAGTTCTATGTGACCCTGTGGGGTGTGGGGTGAGGGTGGCCACCAGTCCATTGGTGAGGTTAGCCAACAGTTCATGTCACCGATTAGGAAAGAATCGGGGGTAGCGGGAGGGATTTGACTGATGAGAAAAATTCCCAACGCTCTTGTGCACCATTTGGGTGTAAATGTTGACAATTGTGTGTGCAACATCAGCCCATGAGAAGGTGACAACGAGCACTCGGTCATTTAGGAATGTTTCTGTAGATGTAAATTTGAAAAAATTGTTTTTTTCTGAATTAGCACCCCACAGTGCTTTGACCAAAAGGATAGGGATAGTAGGAGCATTGTTTTCCAAGCATCCTCGGAACCTCATGGACAGTGGGTTTCCTGGATGGCCAGGATATCCACAGGTAAATTATTTTGTAAAAAACTCAGTTTCCTAGCCCGGGACGGGGAGGCCTTGAGTCCAGCAATATTCAGCGTCCCTAGAGTGAAGGTTTCCCCCATTGCACCTTAGGTGCGAGGGGGTGGGCCCCCTGGCCCACCAGCCTCTTCCAGGTCCCCACGGGCTTTCACAGCAGCGCGGGTATTAGCAGCAACGCTATTGGGGTTTTTGTTAATTTTTGCGGAAAGAGTCGCGTTGGCTTTGGCCTTCACTTTTTGTTTTCCCGACGTCAGACGAATTTTTTGCGGTGCGGATAAGTTCGGTGCACCGTCGAGTGGGGTAAAAAAATTTTTTTTTGTTTGGGATAGGTCCCAAGTCAGTTTCATCTGGGGCTTGGGTGCAGCAATTGGGTGAGATCGAATCTCCCATTGGATCCTCGGATTGAGTGGCCCGTTCGGCTTGGGCCTCCCAATCTGATTGGGTGATGGATTCCTAAGTTGCTTCCGCCGCGAAGGTCTCTATGTCCTCCTGGCGTTGTGAGTTTGGGATGGTGGTGGTGACCTTGGCCGCTTCCTTGGCCATGGTCCTATGGGCCTGCTTGGCCTTCTTCCGCTCCTGCGGGGAGATGGGCTTTACCAATAAGTAGCAGCCTTGTGCTCCCCATGGGAAAGCCTCTTTGGTGCTTGCGGTTGGTTTGTAGTGCGCCTCTCCGCTGGCCATCCCAAATCAAGGGTAATCAATAAAAATAAAATTTTTAAAATATTTCAGTTTTCTCTGCAGTTTTTAATCTTTTTTCTAATATTTTTGTCAATCTTTTATTTTTCTTCTTTTTTCATTAAACTTGACCTTGTTTTGGTTCAGTGGTCCATCTTTTTATTTTATTCCCCCAAACTGGATTCTAGGTAATATTAGACCTACCAGTTTTCTACGATTCAGAGGTCTTACTTTTTAAGACTTAACCATATAGATTATTTCAGAGGTCCTTTTTTCGGACTTGACCTAATCATTAGGACATAACCAACTTAATGGTTCAGCAGTCCTTTGGGAACTCTTTTTTTGTTATTTTTTTCATCAATCCATCACTTCAAATACTTAGCATGGACTCAAATTTAATACCCTTCCATCCAAGAGGTTCTTGATGGAGTAGGCGTTCATCGCCATCTTGGAAATAATCTCAAACAGACCTGACCACATTGCACTTAATTTATTTCTTCTCCCAAAACCATGCATATTGCAATAGGCAACTCTTTCACCTATTTGGTATTCTAATAAGGCTGCTCAGTTCTTATCATCTGTCATTTTCACTTGTATCATTTTCTTCAAAGTCATATCAAATGCTTGCAATTGCATTTTGATCAGGATATTTGTCAGTCAGTTCAGGCACTGCTCAGCACTCATCCCTGATGTTGGTTCCACCACTAAATAAGATTGGCGGCAACTCGTCCTTTCTTCCATAAACCAATTCAAATGGCGTTTTTCTAATTGCTGTATGATGAAAAATCTTGTAGGTGAATGTCACTGAACTCAGGTACATTCCCCATGCAGAAGTTCTTCCTGCAACCAGCTTCCTTAGCGTCATGGCCAGAATTCCATTAACTCGTTCCAAAAGTCCATTAATCTCTGGCCAGTAGGGTAAAGACATGACTCCTCAGATTTCCATTATCTTATATGACCGCAGGATCATATGAGACATGGAGTTTGTCCCATTGTCACTCAGCAGGACCTGCAGGCATCCATATCAGTATATTATTAATCCAGGATGAACTTTGCAGTACTAGTAGTGTCTACTTTCACCAGGGCCTTCATCTTGACCCATCTCATCAGATGATCGATCACAACTATTATGTACTAGACTCTCCCTGTGCTCATCATCAGCAGTCCCATCATATCAATGGACACCATATGCCAAGCAAATCCAGGCCAGACCAGTCAGTATCCAGTCATATTATTATGTGGATTATGCAACTAGCACTTTGCACAACAAGCTAGATAGTTGGCAGCATCATAGCTAATTGACACCCAGTATTAGTACTGGTGAATATGGCCCGTCGTTTTTCTAAGGCCTTCATAACTGATAACCTTGTGAGCATCTTGAATGATAGCTGCTCTTTCTGATGGCTTTATTAATAGTAACCACTTCCCATTAATCATCTTAAACACTTTTCCATCCATGGTCTCAGTGTTTTCCATTGCTTTTCAAAGTGCACTTTGGATTTCTCAGGGCTTATTCCCAATTTCTCCATCAACCATTCTCTGGAACAACTCATCCGCCTGCTGGTATAACATCTGGACCATTGGTAACTGCAATGAGCCATCCGCATTCTGTTGAGAAGCCCCCACTCAGTGGACAATCTCATAATCATAAGCCTATTACTTCAATGCTCATTGGGCCAGTCATCCTTCAAGTTCTCACAAATTTTGAATCCAATGCAACAAGGAGTGGTCCATCACCACCACTTTGAAGTGCGTTCTGTGGATATACACCTGAAACTGCTTACAGGCGTAAATGACTGCAAAGCATTCATGCTCAGTTACAGTGTAGTTCCTCTCAGAAGCTTAGAGTGTCCAGCTCACATATGCACCAGATGTTCATCCCCAAAGTTCATCCACTTGGCTTAATATGGCTCCGATTGCTGTCAACGAAGCATTTGTTTGTATAATATCTTCTTGATTGAAACCTGGATATTTCAAAATCGGAGAATCTATAAGATATTGGTGTAGCTCATCGAAGGATTCCTGCGCTTCTTCATTCCATATGAATCCTTTCTTCAGATCCTTCAACAGATGGAATAAGGTCTTGGCAATTCTGGCAAAATTTCAAATAAATCTTCTATAGTATCTGACCATTCTAAGGAACACTTGGATATCTCAGACACTCTTTGGCACAGCCATTAGTTCTATGCTTTGAACTTCTGGGCTTGCGGCTGCAGTCCACTAGAGTTGATCACGAATCCCAGGTATTCCAACTCATTCTTGAAGAAGTGATACTTCCTCAGTTTAATCTTTAGATTGGCCGTGGACAATCTCTTATACACTTCCTCCAAGTGGTGTAAATGGTCAGTAAACGTCCTACTGAACACGTTGATATCATCCAAGTACACCAGAACGCGTGACAACTTCAAGTCATTTATTATAAAGTCCATGGCCCTCTGGAACGTTGCAGGCGCATTGCATAGACCCTGAAGCATTCTTGTCAGTTGATATAGCCCTTGCGTGGTAATAATAGTACATTTTTATTGGTCTTCTCTTGGAAAATCAATTGCCAATATCCTGATATCAGATCCATTGTGGAGAAATACTTTAGTTCTCCTAATTTTCTAGCACATTGTCAATTCTTGGTAGGGGATACAAATCCTTCTTCATAATTTTATTCAGCTTCCAGTAATCAATCACCACCTGATTAGAGCCATCTTTCTTCTTCACAATAAGAATCAGACTATCCTAGGAACTCAATGACAAAATTAGAAGACCATGCTTCACTAGTTTGCTGTATTCTTCTTTTACTACCGCTTTGGCCGCCTTTGAATATCAAATTGGTCTCAACCTGATCAGCAAAGTAATTCCCAGTATCAAACTTGTGGATCACATCTCTCGCACATCCCAAATCATGATTGTCCTAGAATACTTCCTGATACTTTTCAAACAATCTGAGCACCTTCTCTTGATGTCCTTCCATAAGATAAGCGAGTTGCTCTCAATCAACCAATATTTTGATACTCTTGGTTATCCCAGCTGGTAATCCCATCTCATCGAGGGACCCAAAGTTGTGGAATTTCCTCAGTTCTGCTGTTGGGATTAGATAAACAAACGTGACGATCTTATTCTCAATCTTCATCAGTTTTTCACTCAAATTCGCCAGGAGAACTCAAATTTCTCCATAGTTTGGAATTATTCCAGGAGCCACCCAAGACTCTACTTTGGACTTCTTCCAGGGGCTTCCAACCTCCCATACAGCAGCTCTGGTATCTCTAATACAACCCCATGTTGACTATCATTTGTGATCCCGGCGTTAAGGTTTTCACATTCTTTAGCCTTAGTGGAATTCCCCAATTTTCTAGAATTTCTGTTGTCATTTCTTGTCACTTCCAGATAATTAGTTGGTATCAAATCAGGACAATGCCGTCATTGTATATCAAATTGATGAAGTTATCTCTCCTACTCAGTGGAGCTTTCCCATCCTTCTGATAGACCAATGATAACGTCTGATTCAATATGGTCACCGTATTATCCTCAAAGTTACATTTAACTCCGTACTTCCATAGAAATTCCATCCTGATCAGAATGTCATAGTTTTGGTTGGCCAAAACTATTGCTGGCGCAGATACCACCAAAATCTGAATCAAAGTGGCAGAGCGCTATACGCTCCACAGAAGATGGTGGTATTCATCGCAGCTGTCCCGTACTCCTTCTTCTGTTCCAAGTCAGGCGAGATCTTCATCATCTTCAACATCTTGATTGAGACAATGTTAATAGGTGCTCCACTGTCAACAATCGCCCTCACCCATACTCAATTCACTAGTATATCTATATCTGTACACTCAGAGTATATTAAGATAGTGTTTACTGAGTGTATAGCAGCATTAATAGCTGAATCAAGGGTGTGAATGACTTACTTTAATAAATCAGGAAACAATTCCTTTATCACACTGAGGGGGATCGACAAGTATATCTCAGCTAATTGAACTCCAGTAAATTCTTTGGGATTATCTGAAGCTCAAATCTTGTCCACTAGTTGTTAGTTGTACAGCCGGGCAACTTCTTTGATTATCTTGGGGTCAATCCCATTTGCCTCAGATCTTGTTACTGCATTCACATCCAAATTGACCACTTGATACAGTTAATCCTGTACATCTTCATCCGCAAACAGATCAGTGATGTCAATTTCTTTGTGCATAGTATTGGGAGAAACAGGCTTCTCTGCAGCTAGACTGTTCCCTATCTAGGTCGAGGGCCCTTTTCCTGACTCCTTTGTGGTTGCAGACTCTTTTGCTTGGACCACGTTGATTTAATCCTTAGAATTCTTACAATTTACAGCGAAATGTCCCTTTTCTTTGCATTGGTAACAGACTTTCTCCTTCTTATTAATCTGTCTGAAGTCTTCAGGCTTATTCCCCAGCAAATTTTAGTTGTTCATCTCCTTAGCACCCTCATTCCCCTTTATGGAGTTTTTTACTGTGTTTGATTTGAAACTTCTGTTTGGGGAATTGAAGGTTACTATCAAGATTTTCAAAACGTCTACCATCTGATAGGTAGTAATTTCCATTGTGAACACAGAAGACATCATTCAGTGCAAACCATGGTAGGGCTGAAGGGCTGCTTGTATTGCAATTCTGGCATTGAAATCATCCAGCACCTTTGCTTCAACCAGGATATATGATTCCTGGTAGAAACAATTAGCGAAGCTTGCTAAAGATTCATCTTTATGAAATTTGATGCCCATAAACTCTTGTTTGCGCTTTGACATGCACGTCAGACTCCCAAATTCCTTCATAAAGGCCACTTTGGACTCTGCATATGACCAGTTATCCCCCTCCAGGTGGGGTAACATTAGATTTTGACAATTGGTATCTAAGCAATTCATTACCATCAACACCTTTTGACAATCGCCATATCCATACAGTGTCATATTAAACAATTGTAAAAACGCTGGGGCGTTATCCAGATGAAAAGTTGGCAATTTCAGGGTTGCCTTGAATTCCTCCGAGGTTTTTCTAGTCACCTCTCTAGGTTCAGCCACTCAGCTCACTTAGGGAGTGATTTTAGTCATCATCTCCAAAATAGTGGTAAAAGCAGACGGCATGTTTCATGGAGTTGCTGTCTTCCCAATTATTATACATGGAGTTCTTTCTTTAACATCAGTTGTTGCATATGGCTCACATTCACATTTGTGATTTCTTAACTCCTTGACCTGTTTAATCAGCTGCTTGATATTAGCGCTAACTGCTCTTAAATGAACATGATCCACTTTACGCTCCGTTTTCAGAAATAAATCTTATCAAATCAAGCCCCCTTCTTTCTTCTTTAATGACGTTACTTTTTTCAAGTAACTCATTCCTGAAACTTGTGACATTATTAACCCCTACCTCCATATTGGCGACTCTTTCTTCCAAGGCTGCAAATTCTTGATGATCTTCTGAGTTCAGGGCGTTCTGAATAATGGTTGCCAACTTCATCCATAGTTTTCTTATCTCATCTTTATATGACATCACTTCTAAGTTCTTCTACTCAACTACAACATTGTAGTGAGCACCACTTTGAAAAAATTTATAGGTTATCTGATTATTTTGGCCAATAACCCCTATAAATATATTACTTGCACAGGTTCAAGTTTTGTGCAATTCTCTGCGTTGTATAATGGCTGATATAATCATTTGATAATAGTATGGCAACTATTATTATTAGTTTAATGTAAGTATTATATTTCAGTCCAATGCTCGGCCAGTATTTCCTCTCAAAATACTTATGATGTCTTGAATTAGGAATTCATTCCCTCATACCGCCTAACTCAATCTACTCTTGGATCCCCGTTTACAGTTTCTCTGGTTTGACACACAGTCAGCAGCAATCCCATATTTGATTCAGCTTCTTCTCTGGATCCCCGCTCAGATCCTTACTCTGTATCTTAAAGATTCTCCCAATTATTGCGCACAGCAATAATATCCCTGATAAAGAATAACCAAATGGCTGCTGATAAAGTTTAATAAGCTAATACTCTAGTAAAAGTGATCTGGTATTTAGTGATACTAAATTTAGTGAATTCTTTAGGGAATTTATATCACATATTTCGGTGCCCAACCCTCAGTTAGCACCTCCTTGATGAAACGGCAGCCATTTTCAATGAATTACCCATCCTCGTCTCAGCAGCGATGGTCTTCCCTATTCTGGCTAGGATTTCATCATTGGACATCCTTGAGACCCTAAAAATGGAAAGAGTCAAAAAACGTGTCCCTAGCTTTTTCCTCTTGATCCAAGCAAATCAACCATATTTGGCAAGCGACTTGCTTAGGTAATGGTACTCGTCTACATTAAGGCAGGTCATGAACCAACTGATTGATTTGCTAGTTGCAGGCAGCATCATTCACCTCACAACTTACTCCTTAAACTCACAATCAGTCAATGATGGAACCTTACCGATCCCAATCATTACACTTGATAGTTAATCAACTATCAGATGCCCCTATCTCATTGGCAACTCTGCCCAATGAGATCTTAAGCCTTTGTCCAGATTGATCCCCAATGGATCTGACCAGGCGAATAACCTAAAATCCCCAAACATAGTTACCCTGAAATCAGGGCCAACTGATATTCAATTCACCTCACATCAGGAAATTATCCCCTAGCGATCCCTGGTAATCTAGCCAGCTGGGAATATGGGAAAAAAATCCCAACTTTAAGTCTGACATAATTGGGAATGTCATAACTTAATTATACTGTTTAAAATCAGCATGGTGGATGCCTCCAAGACCCTTAAGTTGACAAATTGCATGACTTTCTTGACCTCTGTCAGTCAGGAACAAATAATGGCAAATTAATGGGAGTTAGGTATTAATAATGCACTTTAAATATCTAGTTGTTCAATAAAATTGGCAGAGTGGAATGGATGACAATTGTAAAACATTGTTCCCTATTTTCCTTTAACAAAGATGAATCTGTTGTGGCTTTTGCCAAATAGTTTCTTTGAAGATTATTTGTTATATAGGTCTAAGGTGTTAAGTAAATTTGACACCCCAATTATCCTTTAAACATACTTGTGAGCCATAAAAAGTGTTTTAACTGATACTAATACCGGTTCTTAATAATGAACATATTACTAATCAAATGGGCAATCACCTTTGCTGAATAATCCATTTTGAGGTGCTTAATCCAGTCAATTATATACTTGAAAAATCGTCAGTAGGCCATTTTCTTTAATCAAAAATCCAAACTAGTTGATTACCCACGAATTAATAAGTTGGATATAAGTAAAATCAATTGTTGAATATGCAACTTGTGAGGACAATTTGAAAGTCACTGCCATATTATGGTTGCTAATATCTCCACTTATGTATAAACTCAGATACATACTATGAATTGGTAAAAGACATGACAGAAAAGAGAGAGATATTCTACTTCTACCAATTTTAGTAAAATCCCATGTCTTAAAATTAAAGACCCTTTAACAGATATTAATTTTCCAAAAGAAAAAATTGATCGTTTTGCCATCGCCAGACCATGAAGTAGTCACTAAGAATATGATAACTGAAACTCCTTTATAGCTGTTTAGAAGTGAGGTTTTTAGCTAGTATAAAACAAAACCTTATGTCCAACAAAAGGAACAACAAGAGCTTCTGGTCACCTCTAAAAATACCCCTAAACTATATAGGATACAAGTTGTAATACATACTAGAGAATTGAGAAAATCAAGCTTACAACTTAGTTATGATTTACAATATATTTGGGTAAGCTGACATCTTAAATATTAACTTACTTAACTTGGATAAAACCCCTTCTGAGTGCACTTTAACTTTTATTTAATGAACAAACTCATAGTACGGGCCATTGTAGATAGTGGGTACCAGTTTTTATTGTGTCCACTAAATTGGTGAAGAAACTTTGCCTCACTCCTGATATTGAGCATTATAAAGCATATGATACCGCAGAGCCACAGATGACAACTTCCAAAGGATCTTAAAGTGCATTGCCGCTGCATCTCAGCTCACTAGTGATATCTGCTCCTGCCATCATCTTAAAACCAGAATTATTGATTTCTTATTAATATCTCATTTATGTGAAAATATGAGACCAAGGACTATTTTTATAAAAACATGTTAGAAATTGGAGCAAACTGTGATTGATGGGGTTCCTGAACATTGTCACAAACAAAGTTTGGCAAGAGGACCCAGGTAAGTGCCCACAAGCAGGATAACCATGCTGTGTAAGATCCCTTGATCTGAGCATTTGAAAACGCATGAATATGAAATTCTGGACAACAATAAGGACAATACTAGCATCAAGAAGGAGTTTCTGACCTCCTGAAAGAGCATACAAGGACGCAATGGTCTTATCAAAGTCTGAATTGTGGTCCATGAGAAGTTACCTTAAGTTTTTTATAAAATGATTTGAAAATTTCAAAATTTATTTCTAAATCTACTAGATTTTAAGATATCATAGAAGATGAAGCTGCTTTGCGCAACTTCATCAATTTATATTTATACTAAACTTAGGTGGAGGAGTGAGTCTTATTCTCCAGGAGTCCTAAGACAACTTCTCAATGGCAGGGATAACATGAGGATCTGGGCCTCGATTCTCTCATCCAGACCTTTTCCAAAGCTTGGTTGGGTAACTTTGTAGATGTCATAGCTTTTCCGCATATTATTTAGCTTCAAATTTTTCTCAAACCCCAAACCTTTGTCCAAATCCTTGTCTCTAAAATTGATTTATTGAAGAAAGTTCTGTTGGCAAATGATTCACCAGAGATGCCATCTTGAAAAAGGCTTGTCCAGCCTCATATGAAGTGGTGGCATCTGGTGGCCAGAACTCAATTTGTGAGGAATTTCATCATTAGTGACACAATTGAGATATTGGACTTGGCTAAATCTGGTTGGCCAGAGCGCTATTTATGAGGATCTAATTTCTCATTTCCTTATTTAGCAGCATTGCATTTGTCAGCATCTTTTTGGACAAAGTGCCACTTTTAAGGAATTCCTTCCTTGTTGACCTTGACATATTTAGTAAAATTAGATTTTAAGGCATCTGATTCAGTATAAAGCCATCTTTCAAATACCTTTGCGATTGTGCCCATCACCCTAGATCCTAATCACAATGGGAAAATTAGGGAATGTGGCAGTAAAGAACGCCTTGACCGTATCATCAACCCCAAGATGAGCCCACTCCAGCTCCAGAACTCCTTCACCTTCTGAGGGCAGTTGCTGCAGTCAATGAAAGTTTGCTATGTGGACTCTTCCACTGGGTAACCCACTCACTAACCAAGTACAAACACTTCTCTCAGGAGAACATTATGTCCAGGATTTCCTCCACCTTATACCCAGGCTCTCCTGGGTTGCCCAAGTGAACTGGCTCTGGATTCTCTGAGAGAAACTTCAAGTTATCAGCTGTAAAAAGTGCAGTTCTGGATGTACATGTGATCCCTCAGAAAGCTTTAGTTTATAGGTTTTTTTATTCACTTGATGGAGGACCTTGATTGGGCATAATGTGATTTATCCAACTTTCCTGCAGCTATCAAAACTGAGTAGTTTTTTGCATTATCAATTCCAGGTCTCCTTCTTTTAGCACCTGGGCCTCAGATCAGTGAACGTTGGCCTTCTTCTTCTGTGTCTCTACCACTTTCGTTAAATTATCACGTAGGATGCAAGTTATCCTTCATCTTGGCTGCTATGTTGTTTGCTGCTTGGTTTGGGCCTCTGGGGGTGGGCTTCCACCATCTTTTGGTGGAATTTATAGTTCACTATGAAAGGTGACGTTCGTGTCAATGAGTGTACTAGATTATTATTAGCTATTTAGCTAATTTTAGCCTATTTGTCCCGCGTTCCTGTTGAATGGTGATGTAGCAATGCAGACACTTCTTGAGAACTTGTTAAAATTGTCCAGCCTGGATTTCATATTGAGGGTGGTAGGCCAATGATCTTCAAGGTTTGATCTGAAAATTTTCAAGTAGGTGTTGTCAGAAGTGCAAGATTTATTGAGTGCCTCTATCTGACACATTTTCTCAGGGAGGCCATGGCAGGTGAACACCTTATTCACAAATATTTCCGCCATGCCTTTGCCATGATTTTGGAAGTACACGGGAAGAATTTGGCATACTTGGCCAGTCTGTCCACTAGGCCATGACAGCATCATACCCTTTAAATCTCAGAAATCCTGTTATGAAATCCACACTTAGCGAGGACCATGGCATCTCCATAATCTGGAGGGGCTTTAGTATTTTTAAAGACTTCTGCCTGGCGTGCTTGGATTGGGCGCAGTTTATGCATTCCAAAATGCACTTCTTCACAACTCTAGGCATCCCATACCATAAGTAACTTTAGGACAGGAGTTCTATCATTTTCTAATTACCCAAGTGTCCCGCCAAGAAGTGGTCATGAAATGCGCTTATTGCCTCCTTCTGGAGCTTGCATCTGGGTAGCCATGGGCGCCCTTTATGGAGGATAAGGCCCTTCTCTTTATAAAAACTCTTGTGATGTTCATTCTCGATCCCCTCCTCCAGGTCCTTCCAGAGTGTAGCCTCATACTCCTAGCTTTTCTAGGGGTCCTGGAGCTTGTCTATCAGCTCAAGGGAAGGGATTCTGGATTTCAGCGAACACATTTTGGGCAACATAGTTGCCATGCTGTAGCATCTAACTCCTCCTTTTGGAAGGCAATTCCTGGGTCTCTGCTTATGAGGTCTAGAATGAAATGCTCTCCCCTGGCTTATACACAATCTTGAAATCATACTGCACAAGCTTGAGATTTCACCAGCCTGGTACTGGTTCATGCATTTTGGGATTTTGTAGAATTCAAGTGCGCGGTGGTCGTTCTGATTGTAAATGGGTGTCTGGCGTACACCAGGTGATCCTGCCATTTCTCCAAAGCTGACACAATTGCCAGGAGCTCCTTATCATACACAAAATTGTTCATCTCATGGACAGCATTTTCTTACTAAAGTAGCTTGCAGGATGGTCTATCCCATCTTCCCCCTCTTGCAGCAGAACTGCCCTAATCATGAAGTTTGAGGCGTCAATCTTCACTTTTAAAGGTCGGTTGTCATCAGGGTGAGCAAGTACTGGTGCCATCATGAGGATCTCCTTAACGGACAAAAGTTTTCTCCTCCTCCTCTACCTAACGGAATGGCACCTGCTCTGTCAGATGGGTCAAGTGTGCGGCAGTTTTGGAGAGGTCTTTAGCTAAACATCGCGGGAATTTACTAAGCCTAGAAGGCTTCTAACGCCAGTTCTATCTTTAGGGCTTACCACTCCCTAACCGCCTTCAAAATGTCAGGGCATATGGCCGTCCTTTTTTAAGACTACGTTCTCCAAGAAGGAGACAGGGTCCAATTAAACTCACATTTTGGTGGATTCAAGCGGAGGTTCGCCTTATTGAGGGCTTTCAGCACGCTCAGCACGTCGCCATTGTAACTCTCTTTAGCCTTAAGAACACCAAGATATCGTTCATGTATGCTATGCAGCATTTCCCAATCAGTTGCCTAAAGCGTTGTTGATGGTATGTTAGAATACTGCTGGGGCGTTCAAGAGACTAAAGGGCATCACCTTGTATTCAAACAGCCCCAAGTGGCATACGAAGGCCGTGTACTATTGTTGCTCCACAATCATAGAAACTTGGTTGAATGCGTCAGCCAGAACCAGCTTAGTGAAGACCTGACTCCTCAAAAATCTTCTTGGAGATGGACCATCAATGGAATGGGATGAGGGTCAGACTCAGTTATCACGTTCAACTGCCAGTAATCTACACATGTACAAAGCTCGCCACTTGAGTTTGAGACCTGTAGTATAGGCGACACCATGGAAGACTTGGAAGATACAATCATCCCACGTTCCAGCATCTCCTTAACATATACTTCATGGGCCGCCTTTGCCTTCAGGTTCATGGGTAGACAGGCAACCCTTAAGAAACTCCGCATCATTTTTGAACTTGAAAGTAAAGAGGAATGACACATTTGGGGAGGTTGAGAAATCATTTTTCTGGAAAGGTAGTTGTATGTTTGGAACTCTTCAGGGATATCCTTCACAGTTCTTGTCCCAGTACCGCATTAAAATCAGACTTCCCTCAACAAGTAGTGAAGAGATCTAGTGACACTGGAGGTTGGTCCTTTTGGTGCAGCATGACCAGGAGCTCCTCCAGTTTAAACCAAGGGGAGTACTTGTTCTACTACCGCATGCCTAGGATTATGGGGTGAGGCAGGTTTCTGATAGCACTAAATGTTTCTTGAAACTTGTGAGGCCCCTGCTAAAGCATTACCTGGGGCTTGACTTTCCAGTATCCATTGTTTTTGAGGTGTCTGCTAGCGTAAAATCTCCCTTACATTCCATCTCCAGCTTCATTCTTTGCGCTAAGCTGACATCTAGATTCTTGTCCTCTGCTCCTGTGTCTATCAGCGCCCAGAGTTTGTCCTAACCCCTCCCTTGTTACCCCAAAATCAGTAGCAAAAATGGAACATAGATAAGATGAGGCATTTGATTTATTGATTGTGGTGAAGCATGTGGGGGTCAGGCGGAAGTTGTAGGTAAGACTGAGAGCCCTCTCTGGGGGTTTTGGAGGGGTCATCCCATTGGCAGGGCCAAGAGAGGAACCCCAAGGGTCTCCTGCAAGGGGCTGGAGATAGGATCAGATTTAGCATGACAGTCATAAAATTTCTTTTTGTGACATGGGGTGGGATTTCGCTTGGGGTAACGCCAGTTTACCCTCCATCTGGATCATTACTGAGAATTCTTTATTGAGGTTGGATCCCAGGTGAGTGGCTGCCATAGCGGTGAGGGTGATAAGGTGGAGGTTCTGGCGGAACATCCACACGATTATGGAGATGACTTTGGCCACCTTAGCTAACGGTTGGTAAAACTGGGCGTACTCCATGATTGGCATATTCTCTTTTCTGAGGGTCAGGAGGGCAGACAAAGGTATTTCTTAGGCAGTCGTTGGGCATGGCGCTCTTGAACAATTGAGGAAATTCTTCCAGGGTAGTTTGAAAGGTCAATTGGGAATCCAATAGCTCAGTGAACCAGTCTGACAGTTTTCTGGGCAGGGCGGCCACTATTTGAGCAATCTGGAGTGATACATGGGCGTTTCTTACTGGTGCGGTGATCATCTGGGCATGATGTCTTATATGAGAGAAGGTTGCGTGTATTGCGCTTAGTTCCAAGATTAAGGGCTTGTTGAAATTCTAGTGTGGGCTTCTCAGAACAGGATCAGAGTTGGACATTCCTGCAAGTGGAAAGGAAACTGGTAACTTATCTTATAAGGAACAGGAGAGAGATGACCAGAAAATTAGGTGGATGTCCATACCACACAGGTAATGCTCGTTCTGATAGCTTATCATCATATCTAGAAACAGAGACATCATATTAAACTAGCTTCGTCTAATGTAACTGTTTTGTTCCCTGAACACTGCCACAAAGCGGTTTGGCAAGAGGGCCCAGAGAAGTGCCCACAAGCAGGATAAGCTCTGTTGTGGTAAGATCCCTGATCTGTAAGTTTGGGAAACTCATGAGTATTCAATTATGGACGAGAATAAGGACAATAATAGCACCAAGCAGGAGGTTCTGACCTCCTGAAAGAGCATACAAGGACGCAATGGCCTTGTCAAAGTCTGAAGTGTGGTCCATGAGAAGTTACCTTAAGTTTTATATAAAATGATTTGAAAATTTCAAAATTTATTTCTAAATCTACTAGATTTTAAGATATTATAGAAGATGAAGCTGCTTTGCGCAACTTCATCAATTTATATTTATACTAAACTTAGGTGGAGGAGTGAGTCTTATTCTCCGTGGAGTCCTAAGACAACTTCTCAATGACAGGGATAACATGAGGATCTGGGCCTCGATTCTCTCATCCAGACCTGTTTCAGATCTTGAGGTGATTATCTTTGTGGTTAATAGAAATTATCTGAATATTATTTAGCTTTGAGCTGTTCTCAAGGCCTGAACCATTTGTTGACAACCTTATCTCTAATAATTAAATCATTTAAAAAGTTTGGTGGCATCTGGTTCACCAAGTTGTTATTTATTATAGGCTTGCCCAAGCTCATTTGAAGTGGCGGCGTCTGGTTGGCCAGAACGCCATTTACAATTATCTACATCCTCATCGTCATATTTGGCAGCATTGCATTTGGCAGCATCTGGTTGGCATAGTGCCATGCGTTAGGATTTCCATCATAATTGATACATTTAGAGATATTTGCGTTGGCTGCATCTGGTTGGCCAGAGCGCCATTTACAAGTATGTACATTTTCTTTACCAGATTTGGCAGCATCGCATTTGGCAGCATCTAATTGGCCAGAGCAATTTACAAGAATTTGCCTTCCTTGTCAACTTTGACAAATTTATTAAAATTAATTTTGAGACATCTGATTCACCAGAGTTTTTTTCAAAATCCCTTGCAATTGTGCCCATCACTCTTGGACCTTATCACCACAATGGGGAAAATTAGGGAAAATTGGCGTTCAGACAACGCTTTAACCATTCCAAACCCTTTTTCTTTATATAATAGGAAGAACTGAGGCCAAGGCCACAAATACCAGGTGTTTCTAATCTCCTCTACAAAGATTTCTTATGCCCAATGGCTACAAATAAAAATTGGAACCAAACTAAGAGTTTGTCCACCCAGATTATGGAATCTAAGGGATTTCGCTGTGCTTTCATTTTTAACATGACCATTCCAAAAAGCCATCAAATTAGTGGGAATCAAAACTTGACTTTTAGTCCTATGAAGATTATATGGTGAGATCTATGCGCCATATTGTCAATCTAATTTGAAACTAGTCAATGCCATTAAGTTAAGATTCCTAATTATTGCAAATTCCAATTTTTATTAGTCTAACTTATATTCTTAACCTATTCAGATAAAGTACATATGATTGTTGCTTTTTTCATATCATTTCTGTTAATAAAGTGCAAAGCATCTATGACTTTAGTGATCTGGATATGTAAGGAGAGTGTTTAACTCTCCCATCTTAAAGAGGTGGTGCGAGATGCACCGCCACAACACCAGAAAAATAATCATTAGGATAATGGTAAACAGGGCACTGTGAAGAGTGCCGGAGCCAAAGTAACCTAGTGCAAGGGTGTATAATGCGGTATAGAGTAGTTGGTAGAATTAAACAGCAAAACATGGGTGGACTCTAAGGGGGAATCCATAACCAAGTGAAGATCTGTGCTGAAGGGTTTGGGTGCCTCAGTCTGGAGGGGACCAAGGGGGCCCAACGGTGCACTGATCTGGTCAATAATTTTGTAAAATAGAACTGCCAACGTCATTAGAGACCTCCCTGAGGAGATCTGCACACAGGTTCACCCAAGGAACCATAACAAACAAACGTAAACTAATGGGAATTTATTATTAAGGAAGACAATTAATGATGAAAGTTGGTCTCAAGAACCATACTTTTAGCAATGGGTGGTGAGTTATAAAACAGTGAAATTGGTGTCAATCCTAAGCAAATCAATTGGTGCACCCTACCATTAGCCAGAGTACTGTAGCTAAGATTTACCAAACTCAAGTTATTGATTTCAGGTTAAGCCATCCCAATTTGGCAATGGTAAAAATTGAATGAGTTTTTGCCCCGTTCTCTGAGCAACTAAACCGAAACATCACCATTAAGAAGGTAGATAGTGCGTTTTCACGCCTTTGCTGTAACTCAGGGATGAGCATAATGCACATACTCTAAAGTAACCTGAGAATATCTGGCCTGAACCCAGCGATGGTCCAGGTTATGTTTGAGGTCAGGAAGGCCTGCTAACTAACCTCTTTGGCCTCCTAACGACCAGCTATAAACTTATAGTTAGTCACCTCAAACATGTCTCAAGCCATGACAGATGAACTTGGACTTAGAGACAATAAGCGCTAATATGATCCTTCACTAATACCTCAGGAACGCTACAATGGGTTAACTTGGGTGCGAAAAAACCAAGCTCTGGCCCTCTCTGACAGTTTAAAAATGCTTTTGAAAATGATATTTTAATTTTAGTAATGCACAATTTATGTTAAGCTATAATAATACTGAAACCATAGCCCCTTTTTCCTAAATCTAATTAGATGATTAAAGGCAGCTGATGAAGTCATTAAAATAGAAAACTGTCATCTTGTCTTTCTTTGGCAGTTAGTTCCCTTCAAAAGTCTTAAGCCTCACTGATTTTAGCTTAAAAGATGGTTCCAATTGTGCATTATTTAGCTATAAGAAGTACTATATCTCTTACCATGCATTTAGGATGCGCTGGACCACTTGGGCGGCTTGCAGTTTTTCTCAGCCATGGATTTAATTTCTGCATATAGTATATTGAGCTACCTTAATGTTAAAAGGAGAAGTGCGCCATGATCACGGCCCAAGTTCTTTACCTAACCATGAAAATGCTAAATGGTTTGTGAAAAACCTTACAACTATTTAGTGGTCATGGATAATATTAGGCAGCTGAGTTCTCATTTTTAGTGTATATAGATGATATAAGCATCCTTGCTAGAACGCTTATGATAAATTTGTAATCTTTGGAAGAAGCCATCCGCTGTCTTTCCAAAGATGACTTAATAAATTAAGCCATGGAAGTGCAACTTTTTATGCATTGATATGCATTTTTGGGGTTTTTTATTTGTAAACAGGGATTATGGCCATAACAGCTAAGGATAAAACAATTGAAAATATGGAGCCGCCAATTAGCAAGTGAGACGTCAAAATTTTACCTGAAATAATTGGCTTCTATTGCCAATTTGTAAAAAATTTAGTAAAACTTACAAGCCTTTATTTTCATATAATGAAAAACGGCACTCAATTCTGTGAACAGTAAACTACCATTTAGCCTTTAATAAGTTGAGGATTTGCTATGCCAAAGCGCTACTTCAGTTTTATCCTAATTATAAAAATAGTTTAATTTCCATGCATATGTTTCTATTATTGCCATTGGGCACAGTTACACCAACATTATAATGAGGAGATTAAGAATCCTGTGGTTTACTGTAGCAAAACTCAAGTGTGCATGAGCACAAGTATAATGTAACTGATAATGCATGTCTGGCATTAATCAACGCTGTAAGCGATTCTAGGATTATGTACATAAGGTGAACTTTAAAATATTAATTGAGCACAATCTTCCTCACTGGTTACAGAATCCAAAGGTGCTGGAAGGGCCGTTGGTCTATTGGGCGTTGAAGCTACAAGCCTAAACTTTAGAATTAAGCTCTGGTCCAGAATAAATTTTGAGCTTAAATTGTCTTTCTCATTTACTTACTGTGGCTTTAGCAGTTGACTTGGCCAATAAATTAATAGAATGTTATTTCAGCAGTGTTTCAACTACCCTGACATGTTCAAATATCTTTAGAAAAGTGATGAAGAATACTACTATCAAGGATATACAGATTTGAAAAGTAATGAATGCGCAACAAAAATATAGCCATGACCATCTGAGAAAACTGACTTAATTATCAAAGCCTAAAAAGGCGACAAGGCATGGGATCTTCAAAAGACACTTGAACACCTGAAGCAACTTTATTTTTTGGGGAAACAATGTCATCTGATAAAATGAGACCTTTGATCGCTGTAATAAATGTCAAGCTGAAGCCACTAATGGAAGGCTACATCCTATCATTAGGTTCAATCTATTTTCACTTGGCTTACCATCTCAATTAATGTTGTAGGACCTGTCAGGATTCCACCTGAATTAGAGATGCAGATGAGGTAGATGATGCGAATCAAACTTGAGCTGTCAAAGGAGCTGAAACCATTATCATGGATAATCACCAACGAATTTCCATCCCTTTTGACATTAGAGAAAATCCCTGACTAATGCAGTCAAATATCACTCGCCCCAAACCCCCTAATATTGGGGTTCAAACCCAATCTATGCGGCGAGAAAATCCTATCTGACTGAGATGCCTAATCCTGCTTCAGAATCCCCAATTTTCAACAATTTTCGATCTTAGTTTGAAATGCTTAAAAATGGACCAGGTAACCTCCTTATCTCCCTTATAGTTTCAATTCTAAGCGGATAAAGTATATACTCTTTTTGCCACTTTTAAGTTAAAACGGCCATCCTCAATTTATTTAGGATGATATATTAGTTAGTAAAAATAGGGACGGTATTGTTAGGATCTGTCATGTTGTTTGTAACGATTGAACTCACTGAGCAACAGATAGACGATTTGGGGATTGTCAGTCCTTTGGACACACTTAAAAATATACTTTAAATGGGAGCAATTGCCCCAATCAATTCTTTATATATTTCTTATAAACACAGCTACCTTTCACTGTCCCATTTCTTCTCTACTATTAACAACTTTTCTTTCTCAATCACCCATCTCGCTTATATACAGAGTCTTCAGGAGATACAGCTCTCATAGCTTAGGCTATTCTATTCCACCAATTCTCCTCAAATTCAGCTTGTTATTTTTTAATCCACTGTCACCATAATTGTAGGCGATTTACTTTGTATTTCTAGAATGTTGATATTGCCTTATTGCCTTATCACCTTATATAGAGGCGATCCAATAAAAACCCGTTATATCCCAATACCACCTCATCTCTAGGCAATTAAGTAATTGTAACTGATACCTTTTTTGGAGGATTCCACCCTAGCTGTCCACGATTATTATCCAGTATTATCAGAATCATGACACTACCCCCTCCTTGACTGGACAATAAGATCCTATTGTTTGTAAGGTCAGAGGAACTTTGCATGTACTCATTTGATTATCCAACCACTTGCAGGATCCTTGATGGTATATGTGTCAACTCAAGTTTTCTCTATAACTTCAAACGGCCCAATCCAAATACTGGCCAGCTTGTGTTTCTTCCTAAATCCATGTTGGTCATGGAATAGAACCATATCGCCTTCCTTGAACGGAACCAGCCCACTACAACGTGCCTTATCAGCGGCCTGATTCCTGATCTTCTTGGCTAAGCTGAAGGAATATGCTTCAGTTTGCAATTTGATCATAATGTTTGCAAGGGTAGTCAAATAGCGGTGGGGTTCCAGTCCACCAGTGTCTTCTACACACAAATAAAGTAACACCAGAAGAGCCAGGTGTCAGCCATATAGTAGTTGAAAGGGACTCTTTCCCATGGCGTAATGGTAACTAATGTTTTAGGCAAACATGGCAGTGGAAAGAAGAGAGCTCCAATCAGAAGGTCGATCCATTACTAATTCTTGTAGTATGTTCACCAGAGTTCCATTCACCTGTTCAACCATTCCATTGGATTCAGGGTGATATGGGGTCATCTAAACCCTACAGATTCCCATAAGCTCATTTTTGGGTAAGATGTGCGAGGTGAAGTTGGTTCCGTTGTCAGTTAGAATAAACTGAGGGCAGCCGTGTCACTGAATAATACATTCCTTAATAAACCTAGCCACAGTATCTGCCCCCAAGTCTCATATCACCCTTGCTTCAACCCACTAGTCAAGTGGTTGATAGCCACAAATATGTACTTACACCAGTTGGCTCCTGTTGGCAAGGGGCCAACGACATCAAGGGAAACCGTGTGCTAAGCAAATTGTGGTTTCACTAACTGATATGGCATCATATGGTGAAATGGCTTCTCCACTTAGCACTGATGGCAACAGGAAATAATTTCGAGCACATTGAAGCTCATACTTTCCCAATAGTACCAGGGGCGTAACAACTCCATAGTCTTATGCACTCCACCATGCCCAACTGCCTTGTGCACGCTCATAATGATTCCTGGACGTGCTGAGGGGCGCGGAAAATTCACTGTAGAACTGCCAATCCGCTTTTACAGTTCCCCATTCCATTGGAAGGTAATGGTTCACATCTCATTTAACACTTCGATCACCTGAGGCAGTTTGTCATCATATTTTCCGCTGCGCATCTTATCATACATCATGTCACTGAGGTCCACTGTCACCGCAATAGTTGGTAATCGAGATAAATAGTCAGCGTTCTGATGCTTTACTCCTGGTCAATGGAGAATCTCAAGATCATAAGCCTGCAACTTAAGAGCCCATTGAGCCAAATGGCCTTCAGGTTCTTTGAGGTTCTGCAACCAGCATAATGACGCGTGATCTGTTATGACTTTAAACTTTACCCCATGCAGATAGACTCTGAATTTCTTATACGCATAGATCATTGCTAAGCACACCCACTCAGTCACAGTATAATTATGCTCGTGATAGTTCAGATCTTGACTACAGTATGCTACTGGATGTTCCTCTCCCTCTTCATCTTACTGAGAAAGTACAGCCCCAGCAGCAGAGAGGGATGCATTCATTTGAACGATAAGCTTTTCAAATAAAGTTTGGATATTGTAACACTGGTGCACTGATCAACGCTGTATGGAGTGTATTAAAAGCAGATTGACGACATTCCGTCCATTTGAACACAGCGTCCTTTTTAACAAATTGAATAGCGGCCCCCAATACAGCTAAAATTAGGGATAAAGAGCTGGTAGTAACTGACCATTCCCAAAAATACCTGTATGTCACGCTTACTATTGGGAGTAGTCATTTTGATGATGGCCACCACCTTAGCCAGTTGTGGTTTCAGCCCTTTTGAGTCTACCACAAACCCCAGGTATTTCAGCTGATCTTTAAAGAATTTACATTTTTGAGGTTTATCTTTAATGTTTATCTCAGCCAGCTGGCGGAATACTGCTTCTTGGTGGTTGAGGTGCTCTGAAAATGTTTGAAAGAAAATATTAATATTGTCAAGGTACACAAGGACGCATGACAGTTTCAGGTAATCAAGTACAGTATCCATGGTACGCTGAAATGTAGCTGGGGCATTACACAGCCCTTGAGGCATCTGCGTCGGTTGAAAAAGGCCTCTGGAATTTGATTACAGCGAATTTTTCCTGTTCTGCTGGGGGTAACTCGATTTTCCAGCAACCTGATATCAAGTCCATCGCAGAAAAATAATGGGCTCCCCTAATTGGTCCAAAGCATTGTCAATTCTTGTAAAGGGTACAAATCCTTTTTGTAATACTGTTGAGCTTCTGGTAGTCTATTACTATGCAGTTGGTGCCACCCTTCTTTTTTACAATTAGAACAGGAGAAGCCCACAGGTTTTTGGATGGCTTGAGCATCCCTTGCTCTAGCAACTGGTTGATTTCATCAGTAACAATGTCTTCTGCTGCATGCAATCGGCAGATTGGCCAAGACCTTATAGGGGGATGATCTTTTATCTCTACTCAGTGGACCACCCCCCAAGCACACCCTAAGTCATGATTGTCAACAGAAAAAATTCCCTTATACTTCTGAAATAAAGCTATTGCTTGGGTCTTTTTGTTCTTTTAATATTCCTATTAAATTACTCCATGGTACCACTGTTAGTACATCGGCAGGTGTCTCTGCCAGTAGACCAAATTCATCCAATGACCCAAAATCATGAACCTGATGGACCTCATCTATTGGAATCAGATGTAAATATGCTACAATTTGGTGTTGGCGGATTTGCATTGGTTCACTCTGGAGGTTTGCTAACAAAACCTTAATCTCCCCATGTCCCAGGAGTATAATCCCTGGAGCCACATGCAGCTCAAATTATGTTTGATGATAAAGCCCAATGACTTCCCCATATAACTCACTAGGCACTTCCACCTCTAACTCAGAGTTCACTAGGACTTGATGGCCAGAAGGTATAGATATGGGCCCTGCCGCTCAAAGAGGTATCCCTTGATATTCATATATCTGCTGGGGAAGGCCCGAGTCTTGAACCTTAGTCAGTGATAGCAAACTGGCAGCACCCCATCACTATATGCAAGGTTGATATGGCTCATATGCACCGGATCCCTCAGTACTCCACTAGTAGTAAAGTAAAATTGGGATCCACTGACTCAGAATGGCGAGGGTCTCCTCTGTCATATCAATGACAGCTCCAAAACAGTCCAGGAAAGTGGTACTGTTTAACAAATTGTAGTTTTTGTTTGGCAGCACAATTGCCAGGGCTACAATGACAATGGACCCAAAGCGCAGAGGTAGCGCACTGTAAGCCCCCTCAGAGATGGTGTTTACTGCTCCAGCAGTTCTGTACACTATTTTATGGTCCACATCAGGTTTCAATGTCAACTTTGCCATCGATTTAGTGGAAAAATATGTTGACTGGAGCACCAGTATCTATTATAGTGCAACGCTATTTTTTGCTACAAACATATCACAGTATGTACACTCAGAATAAGAAGAATATTGACTGTTTAATACGTGAACATTTACAAGCTCTCTTTTTTTCAAGAAAACTCATTATAACCTCACCAACTTGGGGGTATTCCTTGAAAATGGCATTTACCAGAAGGGTGACGTTTACTCCTTTCAGAGTTAGCTCATCCGTGGCAGAATCAAGTTTGTCCAAGGAAGCTTGATCAAGCATTTGGCAGGCATATGGCTTTGGTTGTTCAGGGAACTCTTCTTTGGCCGCCGCCTTAGCTTGAGCTCAGGTTACTATGTTTACTCCTCCAACTGGCTACTGATATAAAAGTCTGTCATTGTACTGAGGGACTTCCGCAGGGTATACTACTATTGATTTGGGGACGTTTTGAGTTGGTATCGTGTAGGTATATGGTCCCGTCTCTACTCCACTCCATCTTTTCCCTGATAGTATTGATCTTGGTTTATGTAGTTCACACGGTGGTTATTGCAGAATTTTGCCAAATGATCAGGGAGACTACATTCGTAGCAGTTAACCCCATAAGAGCCACGTCCTTGATTATCATAAGAGGGTCCAGACCGGAAAGTTTTAGGGTTATTCAGTGTAACCAGCCCCAAGTCAGTAAGCTGATTATTGACAGTCAGCATAGCTAGGTCCTGGTCGATACCTGGGTTGCTGACAGTTAATCATGGCCAGCCCATTGTTGCTGATTGAACTAGTGATTATACTTTGGTCAAGGACAAGGCACAGAGTTAAAAGAAAGCTGAGGATTACTAACTGGAGCTGGAGTCAGATGAGAGTATTCTCCTAAATAAGAGGGTGCAGTAGTGATGTAGTCTTCCATTCCATATTTGGAAGCGGAAAGTTAGGGGATACACAATGCAAAAACTATACAATCTTGAGCAGAGGTATGTCATCATTCAGAGCAGGTGAAATACCATTTATGAAGTTTGTGATATAGCTTCACCATGGAAGTTATGGCAATGCACACGTCAGCTTCTGCTAAGTATCCAGCTCTAATCAGCACATGGGGTTCTGTTGTGAATTTATCTGCGAACTCCAAGAGAGTCTCATTTGACAGAATCCAATTGTCAAGAATTCTGCTTTTTGCTGCAATATCTTTGAAGTACCCCCAATTAAGCAGAGTACGGTATCATTTACGTCCTTATAGGTGACAGAGCTACTTGGGAGGTAACAGGTGACCTGATTGGTGCTTCCAACATCCAAGGCAGATATTAACAACATAGCCTTCAGTCTATTAGATGCGCCTTCCGCTGCAAACACAAACTGTTTGAAGAATGCATGAACATTCCCATTGCAGTCAAACAAAGGTAATTTTTTGATATTAACCTCCTCATCCCGTTCATATAGTTTTGGGCCATACTGAGGAATGATTCAAGATCCAGAAGCAGTTTCTCAATGAGGAGCTGAATTAGTGGAAGTTGGGATGTCCACTGCTTCAGGGGTAGTGTGACCTTCTGCCATGAACAAGTACTTCCATTACTTGAGGAAAGTGTCATTCCAACTCATATTTGTATCCAGTACTACCATCCTGGGTGTAGTAGTTCCGACCAGCGTCATATATTTCCTCATATGATGCCCCCTCTTGATGTTCATCCTTGTCCCAGAGAGAAGACCAAGAGGTATTGGTCAATCTTCATTCTGCGCACTGAAGCCATTTAGTGGTATCATTCAATTGGTTGCGAGTTCTTTTTTTGTCCCAAGATTTGCATTTGGCTAAACATACTATCAAGTTGGTGCATGACAGCATCTCGTTCTTGAAGTACATCTTGGTTTTTGAGCACCATGTCTAAGGTAAGTTTGAGTTCCCCATATCCAGCTGGTGCAGTTTCCGTGAAGATTCCCCAGCAACACAGCTTGGGTAAGGCATGGCTGGCGACTGGAGTTCCATAGTGTTAGGTGGTTGATCAATGGGTCCCCTGTAGTGAGCACAAAAGTTATAAATTTGGACGTTATCATTAGGATCTTTCATGTTGTTTGTACAGATCAAACCCACTGAGCAACAGACAGATGATGTGGGAATCATTGGTCCTTTGGACGCACTTGAAAATATACTTAAAATAGGAGCAATTTTTCCAATTGACTCTTTATTTATTTCTTATAAATACAGCTACCTTTCGCTGTCCCATTTCTTTTCTACTATTAACAACCTTTATTTCTCAATCGCCCATCTCGCTTATATACAGCATCTTCAGGCGATACTGCTCTCATGGCTTGGGCTATTCTATTCCACTGATTCTCCTTGAATTCAGCATGTTATTCACTATTCCTCTGTCACCCTAATTGTAGGCGATTTACTTTGTATTTATAGAATGTCGACATCACCTTATCACCTTATTGCCTTATATAGAGGTGATCCAATAAAAACCCATATATCACAATATCGCCTCATCTTGAGGCACTCAAATAATTGTAACTGATATCATTTTCAGCGGATTATGCCCTAGCTGTCCCACAATTATCATCCAATCATATTGGAATCACAACAGTTAGGATCTTATAAAACCAGGGACATTAACCTGAAAAAAGACTTTCTGGACAAAGAAAGCAACTACATAGAATCCAGCACCCAGAAACTTTGGGTTTCCTGACTTTTAATTTAAGAAAGACAGGTGGTATAAATTCTTGGTCCTGACAGGCCAACTGCCCAATAGTTCTTGGAAATGTAATTATATTATTGTGACCATAAACCACCTTGCCAAGTGAGTGGAGGCCAAAAATTGTTTGTGACTTGGGCGCCATGACAACTGGTAAGTTTATACTTGGAAATTAGCTTATATTGGCACGGATGCCTGCAATGCATAATAACTGATAATGTTACTATTTTATGTCTCATGTAATTATAGAAAAAATTGAATATGATTAATTGAGGGGTGTTGTCTACAGATCTCACTTTTGCTTTAATTACTTACTTAATTAAATATATTATTTAATAAAAGTTAAAAGATTAACCAGGTTTTTGCCCACGCTTCTTCTAGCCATGTCAACTTGATTGAAACCTGCTGCCCTCGTGTGGGGCGGTGGTGTGCTGCCTCCTGGCATTTATCAGCTTCCAATGACTCGCACCTGGTCTGGCCCAGCTAGCTCCACAAACACTTTCTGTCACTGTGTCCTGCCTCAGGACCTACCCATCACCTCACATGATCCCAGGCGGTGCTTAGAAGCCCCTTGGTGCTCCCTCAGAACAAACTGCTTTAGGGCCTTCAGAAAAAGTATGGGAAGCTCTTCCCCTATGCGAGTGCAGCCATCATTAAGATGGCCACATTGGTATACAAACCCCAAAATATATAGATTTCCGCCCCTTCAAGGGTTACTTTGACCACAGCTTCCCTTAGTAAGCCCAGCCTTGGCGGCAGCACAGCTGCCTTTTATATAAAAAGCACTAATCTCTACTATCCAAACTTTCTTTATGAGTGAGGCCACACTTGTGTGTTAGTTTGCCAGCTTGCCCTCCCACCTCTCCCCCAAACGCCTCCACCATAAACTCATGGAGGGCTTGGCTGCCTACAATGCTGACACTGTGCTGCAGTTTGCAGTTCCCAATAGCACCAATCATCTCGCTGGGCCTCACACGTTCATGACAATCCACCCCTTCTGTTGTGTCACCCACTTTGCTATGCCCCCCACGCCATGATCAGATCTGCCCCTGATCATCCCTTATAGGCACACATCTAAAAATGGCTGACATTTGTCCCTCATTATTTGAACTTGACCATTCAAAGTACAAATGCTCATCAGCTTAGCAGAAGATGCTTCTGCGCTCCTCCTTCTGGCACCAACCCCACCACAGCTTTAGATAATTTTTTAAAGGAGTTCAATTCTTCCCACCTCGTCTACTGAGAGCGCTGCTCCCACCACTCTTCCCAACTAAGGCTCAACCGCCAGAAATATTATGGCACTGATTTCAGCTCATGCACTGGCAAAGTTACCATGGTCAACTGAGTGCAGTCAATCATCATCTGCCACCCAAACAACTCATGTCACTGGCTCAGCGCTGGCAATATCAAATCCTTTTTGACTCTCTCAAATAGATTGATGATTAACGTGCCTATGGAATCAAACCTGAATTTGAATAATCAAAATTCACACAATCTCCCAAATTTTCCCCACTGCCAATTCAGTCCTTGCAACGGATACCCAATTTTATAAAAAAAACATTAAAAGGCTGCTGAAGCAGCTGCTACCCCCCCCCAACAACTCCCTCCTCCACCAAGCCCTCGATACAGTGATTAAGCCATTTTGTGAGGGTATTCCCTTCCCTGATTTCCCTAAAGATTTCCCTAATGATGCAAAATTGGATAGTGGATATTTTGCATTTTCAACAGGCTTTGCATGCATCAATGTGATGAGATCATCACTGTTTGACCCCATATATTCTCAAACTTGCCAACGCATCAAGCCATTCACAAGTGTACATGTACTTATACCCTTTTCTGAACACCAACTCGCCCAATTTATCAAGGCAATGCATACCACAGGCCTCATTGACAATGAGAATTCTTACCTTTTTCTCCTACTGCCCCACCTAATTGACGCTTCAACTCCCTTTTTCTGCCTATTACTGCCACTTGAAGAAACTGGCATCAGAAAAAAATCCTCCTGACCTCCCTTCCTCTTCTAATATGGATGGTTAGGCCCAACGCCGCAGCACCATGTTAGAGCTTTTTATTTATCTAATAACCCTTTATTTGGCACAACGCATTTAAAGATGCATGGAGGATCCCCCTCTTAGGTTGGGCATCACTAATACTAAAAAGGATGTTGTATACAACCTTACATCCTGAGACCAATGTCAACATGGAGCAAATAAAAGGCAATCTTGTTGGCATCCAACATAAGTTAATCAAAGGCAAGGCATCCAGTTGTAAACTTTTCTTACCTTCCATCTTCTTTGCTTATAATATTATCTACAACTTAATAACTGGGCACTCGCTATTTCAGTTATTATACTGAAGCATTCCGCGCTACACCCTATCTTAAACTTATGTGTCCATAAAGAGAACATGATTCCTAATTAATATATGCAAGAAAATTACAAAGCTTTAAATTAGTTACAAATTAAATTTTACTCCAATGGTCTGTCCCAGAAGATAAATCTTGGAAACGTGATGATGCTAAATGATGGACCTTATTTACTTTTGTTGTAGAAATTGGTCCCATATTATGATAGCCAGGGATTTTAACAGAATTGTAATTAGAGTAATCTGATAATGGCTCTTTGAGATCATTGAAAAGATGTTCACTGACGCCTATGCTTTAAAAAAATCCTATAGATATTTTCTTATTAATTAAGTGCATGCTAATCCTGAAGAAGTATTAGCAGAGCACTAAATATGGCCACAGCTTCCCAATAATCTATATATCCCCTTTCATTTTTGATGTTCTTTGATGCTTGGTCAAGTGTGGGTAATTATTGCAAATTGGTCTGACCAACCATGTGAACAAATTCATTTATTTACAAAAAGTATATAATTAATAGTAAGAAGGAGGTTATGTTTGATTATGACGCTATTCCAAAACTTACTTACAGGATTTAATTTACTGACTGACTTTTGTTGGTCCAAATTGTTGAAAAGACTGATACAATAATTAGTATTGGCAACCCTTTGTTATTCAAAGGTATTATGGAAAGTATGATTGATACCCTGTGACCCTATTGACGCTATAACTTGAAATACTAATACCATCAACTTTCTATGGCCCTGCGGCTTTTTGAAATTACTCTTGATATTATCTCCTTTGCCCTCACGTCAGTGTAAAACGTTTCTAATAGGTTTAACTTTTATTATCATCAGGGGTTTCAGCATGTCATACATAATAGGTTAACATTACTATAGTGTAAAACCCTGAGGCTAAGGCCTTAGTCCATTAAATTTCAGAACATCTATACAAAATAGTCTAATACTACTAAGAGCAGTTAAATTATCAGATAGCTGGCACCAATAGAATTTCTGTAGCTAAGAAGCATATAATAAAGTTACTACTTGGGAAAGGAATCTGGTCTTTATAGTGATGCAAGCCTAAAAAATAAAGAGGAGAGTATGTAAGAGCCCCTGGCCACTTTGAGGAGTTTAAGACTACGGTGTGCTTTTCCTGAAATTTTATTTAAATAAAAACCCTGTTGAAAGAAAAGAGTTTAACACTGTGTTTTTTAAGTGACGGTCTTTCATATAGCTTATCTTCAAATTAGCTCATTTAATTGTGTAATTGAGATTGACGCCTAAGCGCCTATTTCACCAAAGGGTCTCTTCTGTATAAAATTATAGTTGAAAAAAAACAAAAAGTAGTTACATTCCCAATCTTTATTGTTATGAAGGAGCTCAAAACCACTGGTTTTTTGTACTTAAATAGGGACAGATTGGCTTTTAGGAGCTGTAATATGATACAATAGATTTGATACAAAAAGGAGGGCTGATATTAAGAGCCTCTTCCCTTATGTTGACTGAACTTTCTCCTCATCTGATATTCTTCTAAGATATTTTACTGTTAGGTGATAACGCTCAATATAATAGGTATAGCGCACATTCTTCTTATCTTCTTTTTCCTTTTAAGCAGAAATGGAATGAACACGAATTTTAATAAAAAAGAGTAACCAGACGCAGTAGTTATAAACAGTTCAGAAGGGATATTAATTAATGCTTATTTATTTACAGTATACTTGTAAAGTTACACTTAACCCTTTCATGTGTACCTGTAGCTCTGTTTAAGAAATAAGGTTGAAGTCATGACAGTGAAGGCTTCAACTATCATTGTTTGTTACTAGAAGCTAAAATCTGTGCTTAATAATATAAACGCTTTCTAAATTTATTGTATGTTTCTTTTTTAAATAAAATGGCTAGATTTTTTGTTTGGTAAGCCATAGTTTAATCAGTTCCAAACTCTTTATTAATGCCTCTTGTACTTGGACCTAAGCTGTGTAGGTAGTAGATGACAAGCTGTTAATCCTGGTCTAATTCAATAAAATAGGTGTAGAGGTACTTCACTTTTTTGTCTGTCAGCGGCCTAAGCCATAGCATCTTTTATAGCACTAGTGGTGCCCAACCCAAAAGGAGGAGCCGCCACACATATTTATTTGCAAATGGGCCAAACAAAGGGATTATTAGAAATAAAAAAATTCCTAATATGGCACCTCACTAACAGCCTAGGAAGCCATATCAGAAGGCGAGGAAGCTTTAGGGAAACTTTTGTCTAGCGCCCACAATAGCTGGCAGACCATGGTGGACAGCATCAGGGTGGGAGCATCAGCAACATGGGGCATAAGGAAGTATAGTTGTCCGTTTTCTTCATTTATGAGGCCATCAGTGTTGCCAGCAGTGTCCATCACCTTAAATATTGAGCAAGTTGATGCTCAGCAAAAGTGATGAGAGCTGGCACACAAGTGAAATACTTAATGCGCCGGTGGGCTTTCGGGATAATCAGGGTTAAAAAGAGAATTTTTTGCTACAACAATGCAAGCGCAGTTCACACCAAAAGCGAGCTCCTCAATTTCATATTTTGCATCTTCGTCAAAATCATGGGAAAAATTGGGAAAAGGAATACCCTCAACTAAGTTTTCATCGTCTTATGGGCATGTTGGCGGAGGAGTATGTTGGCAGGGGCAGCTGCAGCCTCAATTATCATATTATTAATATTTTTGTAGAAAATGGAAATCTGTTTTAAGGGAGAAAACGATGGGGCTGCAATTTGGGAGGATCAACAAAAAAATCCTCCAAAGCGAAATCTAGCTTGACATGGTATGGCCGTTCATCCTCATCAATCCATTTAAGAGCCTTGAATGGATTGGATTCAGCTAGCACTGGGCCAGCCACTGGAACTAAGGCAGTGGCAGGAGCTGATTGGCCATGTGCTGTTGACCATGGCAGCTCAACTGAAATTGGTCAGCCATCAACTCAGAATTCCGTAATCTAGTTTATTTGTTTAAATTTTTTATTTATTATTTTGATTGGCTGCCGCCTTGGAAGCGGCGCCAGAATTTGCTGAGGTTGGGGATGGGAGGATTGAGACCAGTTCAAAAATTGAGCTGAACCAGCTGCTGACCTGATGCTGGAGGGAGGAGTGGTGGAAGTGGTGGAAACGGAAGCTGTAGGGAACTTGCATTTCAAGTGATCAAGCTTGAAGCACAAGGGGAAAATGGCGCAGCCATTCTCAATGCGCGCCCAGAATGGGTGATCAGGGGTGGATCTAATTGCTGTGTGAGGGGAAATTGTAAGGTTGGTGCCATTATGGAAAGAAAGATTGTTTCAAAGGTGCGTGGCCCTGCCAAATAAATTGCTCCATTTAGTCAACGAATTGCAACGCAGGGTCTGCACTGTAAATGGCCAAACCCTCCATAAGCTTGTGGTAAAGGCATTTGGGGAAAAGTGGGAGGGCAACCTGGCAAACTGGACCACCAAACTGACCTCATCCAGGAGTCAGGTGTGAACAGAAGGAAGAGGATTTTTTTTAAAAATTGATTGAAGCTTAGATGCTGCCATTTCATCAGCCTCAGAATGGAAACTGAGGTCAAAATAACCCTTAGAGGGGCGGAAATCAATGAAGCTGATGGGTTTAAACACCACTGTGGCCATATCAATGATGGCCGTGCTTGCATATGGGAATAGGTTCCCATATTTGACCTGGAAGCTGAATTGCATGTTGCTCATGAGAGCACCAAAGGGCTCCAGAGTATTACCTGGGAACTTGCAAGATGATGAGCCAAGACCCTAGGGGAAATAACGCCCAGTAGCATTAAGGGGACTATTAGAGCCATTCCAAGCGTGATTCAGTGGTGGCTAAAAGATGCCAGATGGCGGCGCACCACCACAATCTAGGGCAGTAGGCGTCAATGGCATCAACATTGGTAAGGTTTGGCTTGATTGAGTGGTCATTTGTATTTAAAGAAATCCGAATTTGGCTTTGATTTAGTTATTGAAGCAAAAGATATAAACCACAGCATCTTTATAAAGTTATATTGATAAACTATAGTCTTTTTTCCAGGCACAAAAATCTCCTTGAGCCTAGATAAAATCCATTAATAGGAACAAAGTTTGTAAGACATTAATTCCTGGGTTATTAGCCACGTAAATTTAGAAAATCAAGTGGCAGGGTATCTAGGAGATCTAGATCAATTACACTGAGCATGGTTGTTATTAATATCTTCTTAGAAATGATTCAAATGATCTCATACTAAATTGACCAAGGCTTTTTGAGATGTCTGACCCTTTTGTGATTGTAGTTCAATTATTTCTCAGTTAAATAATTTTTATGTGATTAATAAATAATCTCTATGTTCTCAATCTCGCATTTCATGGAGGTCATTTTAATCCTTCATTTTATCAAGACATATAATATTATATTTGGTGAAATGCTTTAACTTTTAAGCTCTTCTGCCACAATCTATATAGATGCATCAGGTTTAATAGACTTTAATCTATGTCAACTTGTTTACCATTAGCCACTGCTTTAATTAAATATTATAATTGGTCTAATGTCCCTTGAAAAGTGAATTACCATTTAGATTAAGTACATTAGAACTTCTGGAGAAAGAGCGTCCAGGTGGGCTAGGAGGTCCCTGGAAGCCAGTTAATGATATAAAGCTTTGGGACCCAGGGAGCCTAACTAGGCCTCTAGAACTGGAAGGTTTCATTGGCTTAGGCGGCCCAGGATGTCCCCTTTTTCCAAAGTGCCCATATAAGCTAGTACAACCGTGATTTAAAGGTGGATCTGGAGGCCCAGGTGTCCTAACAGAGCCTAGTGAAGATTCATAGGAGTAAGCCTCCACATGGCTAACTGACTGAAGAGATAGAGTACACTTTCATTAAGTGTGGTACCCATTGGTTAAGATAGATTTAATAAAAATGAAATATTTGTCATAGTAGACATAGAGAAGAAGTTGAATTTAGTTTTCAGCCTAAACTTCATTAAGGAGAAAGAAAAAGTGGTCTTTAATATAGAAAGATACCTTAGAATCTAAAGGAGCCACTTTTGGTGAACCTCATTTACTATACACGGTTAACCAGAATAACATATATATCTTCACATACATATGAAGAAGCATATTGGAAAAAATTATGTGAGGGTAAAGTGTAAAAAACTATAATGATGCAGCATCTCTTAATGGAGTTGTCCCGCATATTTGTAATAAATGATAAACATTACAATGTACAAAATGGCATAGATATCACTTTGTTCCAAAAACCATTTCAGCAGAGGATATTCTTGAATAGAGGTATAAATCTCTAATGAAGAAGGGGACAGCTGAACCTTAAGTTCTGCAATATTGGTCAAATGGCTCTAATATACCATCAGGTAAATGATTAATGGTAGTGGTTTTGTTGCTCACTCTGATTTAGTTTTCTATGGGATTGATAGCAGTAATTGATAAGTTGCTGACTTCAGAAAACTAAATAATGTATATTACTTGGCAAAATCTTTACTTGGGTATTACAATCCATTATGTTACACTTTCCCCCATATGTAGGATTTTCTTCACCAAAGGGTGTTTCCATTTTTAAGTTTATGCTTTTAGAGAACAATGCAGAAGCGCTTTTTTGGGAGCATCAAATTGTAGTGAGCCTAAGTAGAGTTCAACAATTAAGCAGGGCTCAAAAGCTGATTACTAAAGAGAGTTCCATTAACTTATTAACCTACTCTCATAAAATAGTTTGTTACTTTAATGACTTATTAGAATGGATCCCACTAAGGCTAAAGTAGCAATAGTTAGCATTAGGAGAGAAAGTACATCGTTTTGTGAGAACAAGTAAAATGTAAAGTTTTGGCAGCGCTTTGCTTCCTAGTTAGATATTACAAATTCACTGAGACAGAATATTTGGATATTGGGACTTACCCTATAGTGCCAAGAGTGCAAAGCACTCTTGGCAAACTCATTTATGCCCTGGCTAATTTTGGAAGTCTCAATTCAGCTTCTGATGGTTAACTTAAACTTAGAATAAAATAAGAATCAAGAAATTCCAGTTCTTTATACATTGGTTTTTGGGTTGAGTTAAGAGTACACCTTTTTCAAAAAGAGCAAAAGGATCATGCATTGGCTTTACTACAAAAATATGCAAATATACCTGCTACAATCAAGTACAATATTGGATGCGCTAAGGGATTTAACATTATATCTATACCACAATGATATACTTAACTCAATTTGAACTATCTTGTGTATTTGTATTAATGACAAAGTTGTATGGAAGGAGCCTACCAATTTCCTCACCGGTTAATCATCATACCCTCTTGAAATTTTTGGGACAGCCTAGTGCATAAAATCAGTAAAAAGATGGCATTAACAGGCTGAGATTAATTATTGTTGACTGAATAGTATTTTCTATATCAATATTACCCTTATCATAAATTAGTGATGCCCTCCTTTTTTATTAGGTGACTCAGAAAAATTACTGCTTTAAGTCCTATCAGCCATTATTGGTAAATTGACTTTTTGTTAGGATAGCACAGTGAATATGCATAAATATCTTTTCCCACAGTTTATACCAACTAACCCATATTTCACAACGGCTTTTAAATGCCCCCCATCTTGTAAAAGCTATGGGCACCATCTTAGGTGACCTTAAATAAGCTGCATTTTTATACATTTATAAAATAAAGTGTTATACTAAACCTTCACTCAACATCTGTATCAATTAAAGGATGTGTAAAAATGGTTGCACATGCCCAAATTATTAGACCCAGAAAGTTTCAGTTCTTTCAAGACACAGATGGAGTACTCAAGTCACATCTCCAATACTTGAGAAATAAGACTACAATCTCATAAATAAAATTTATAAATCGCTTGAAGAGTCCTGTAATAAAAGGAGATGTTCAATTGTTTTTAAGGATGATAGGATATTATTGTCATTTAATTTAATGGCTTTCTCAGTTTGTTGAGCTGCTTTTCCATCTACTAATTTGTAGTTGTGGCTTTTCAATGGTCCATGGGATGTAAGACGCTTTTCTAAATTTGATGATGTCATAGATCAATGCCCAGTCAAAAGGCACCCCCAAATTTTGAAATTTTTAATGTACATTCTAATGCATCTTTTAAGCTATTAGGGATGTTTTATCTTAGCTATACAAACATGATGAGGAGCATCCCATCGCTTTCTGTAGCCAGAGAGTTAATAAACAAGAGAGGAATTAATGCTAACTAATATATAGTGTTTTTCTGTTATTTTCATGTGCAAAATTTTTGGGTTTACCTCCATGAGCCCAAATTTTAAATTATCATGGATCATACGTTTTTCAAAGGCTTTAAACCTTAAGAAAATGAAAGGCAGATGTCTAGGTGGACATAAAACTTCAAGAATATGACTAAAAAGTGATACATTATTCTGTCTTATCTTATAAAAATGCAGACAAGGTATAATAATACCCATTGCTTCAACTATATCTCCTTTTGCTGATCAACTATATGAGAAGTTGAGGGCCCACAGTTATGATTACAAGAAACATACTATTTGGAAATCACTAGACCAACACTTTAAAAAACAGAAACTAAAAGAGGTTTGTTTTATAAATTTAATGCTATTGTTAAAGATAATTGTCTTACATGCCTTCAGATAAACTGACGATTACATGCAAAATTTGGTCTGTTGGCTATGCATGTCTAAATAAAGCACGGAAAAAAATTCAATAGGACTATCATTAAGATTTTATGCTATCTGAGATTCAAGATCTCTTGATGAAGTGTCAATAGTATCAGTCTCAAAACCGTTTACTACCATTAACACTTATCAGTTGGTCAATCCTGATTGAGCTTAGCAGACAGTTTCAATTACTATTGAAGGCTGTTACCTGTGATTAACTTTCATCATAGGCACAACATCATAGAATTTGGCCAAACCAGTGGGACAGGGCTAAATCTATATGCAATACCAGAGCTGAGACTACTGCTAAACATACTATCGAACATGTCATACAATGGCACGGATGTCTGTAAGCATCTTGACAGATATTGCCTCCAATAATTCCTCCAATATTATTCCCTTACTGAAAGTTTCATGGGTTTTAGAATAATTATGGCTGCCCCTACTACCCTGAGACTTATGGAACAGTTGAAAGGGTCAAGGGAACTTTAAAACAATTAATATAAGTCTTCAGCCACTCACCTTGCAATAAAACCTTTTAAGTCAGTCCCACAGTAATTACTTATAATATCAGTCACCATAGTGCTGATATTCTTCAACATTTTATCTCATTTATGGTCGCCAACCTGCCTTACCTGCGTTAAAATATACTATAAAGGATGATGAAGATGAGGTCCATCCAATATATACTTTGACCAGATGGTTAAGAAGCTTATTAGAGTTTAAACTGAAGATTATGGAGCGTCCTGAACCCGCACAGCTAATTAGAAGAACCTGAATGACAAGCACCAAATACTGTTACACTTTTATTGAAGGTGACAAGGTAGCCTACTACAATACATATGGGCTTGGAAAGACTCATAAAACCATCTTATGGAAAGGACCATATATAGTGCGAGAGCATTGGTGCTCAATGCATGCAAAATTAGGAGCCTGTCTGCCAAAAGTTTTTGGGAGCTCATGCAAAATTTCTATACCTCTATCACAACAGTCAACATCTGGACTATAATAAACAAGAGTGAGATAAGTCAAAGAGGGGATGTGTTATATATAAAATTAATGACTTGACTTAAATCCTTCTAATCCCCCATCTTCACCTTATCTGATGATTGATTGTGAATCCAAAAACCATACATAAATATAGCCCACGTAAAAACACTGATCCTCCATCCAAACTCCCGTGCTTGCTTCCATAATTGTCAAGCATTCTTTTCGCCCCCTGAAAAGTTCCTTCCCAGAAGCTGTAGCCATTATGCTCAATATACCGATTATACCCATTGTGCTATTGTGAATTGCGATTTTAAAATTAGTATATTATTGTTTAAAGGCTAAGATGTCAATTATAGATATTTCCCAATATTACAATAAAGTGTTACTGTTTAACCAAATTTTTACTATTAGTGTTCAGAAGTCATCTCTGAAGTAGAACAATCTATACCGTATACTTAAGGATTGAATACCTTATAGATTGTCTGTATGGTATTTTAAAGTTTGTCCAAATCAGGGTTTATAGGCTAGTAGTCAGATAAAAATGAAGAGTATCAAAAAGAACTTGACCTGTGCAGTAGTGTGCATGTGCTACGCACTACAACGGCTAAAATGAACCCACTAAGATGTATGGCCCCTCATTGGTAGAGGGTGTCAGATAATTACAAGTCCAATGTATAAAAAAGAGTAAATAGGAGGTAAATAATGAAAAGATTGGCCAATAAACCCTGGTAGATTCCCAGTTGAACCCCTCTAATTAGGTCAACACTATTATTAGTACTTCTTTAGCAAATACCAAAAGTTTGTGTAGTTAGATTGCGCCAACTATGCAGCAAATTCAGGGGAGTCCATCAGAGGCTCCTCCCCAGGCCACGTCTAATTTAGTACAATCTACCCCGTGAGACCAGCCCCTTTTATAGGGTTGGATGGGTCCAGCAAGGTGACAATATCTTCCCACCTTCTGACTAGTCTAATATATAAAATCCCTACCTCATGGCTTCATCTTCCCAGCTGTCACTTCACCATCTGCCCTCGCATTAAAGCAAGGTGATCCTTGATCAATCTATTAGGTCAAATCCCAACATTATCTAATTTGGACATTACTAAGCAAATCAAACTTTGAGTCTTGACATTTAAATACTAGCATTAACTTATTAAAAGGGTTCGCTTCTTGATCCTCTTATTGCTACTAATAAAACCTATAAAAACAATCCTTTATCTTAGTTTAGGTTTTTATATTTTTAATGCTAAAGTGGTTGATAACCCCCTATCTATTATCCACAGTTGAGAACCAACTTCTCTTGAATTAATTGTTGGAATTTATGTGAAAAACGCACTTGTGAGCATAAACAAAAGCCTAAAAGCCAACAAGTGGTGCTCACTAAAAGGGGTAGTACACCATAAAGTACTAAATAAAATGTAAAGTGTTGGGTGAATAACCCTCACAACCTCCTCACAGTTTCTGATCCCCGGATAGATGATTTAGTCCAGCAGTTAGCCAGCGCACTGTCTTGTTTTAAAATACTGTATCAGCGCGTTTGCAATGCCTCTCATAAGGCTATCCCAATTATTAAAAAAGTCGCCGTTCAGAGGCAAAATTTACTCCAGGTGAGGGTAGCATTGCGTCATTCCTCTTTGTCTATGAGGCGGTTATGGATGGGATAACTGGTACTCAAAAACTAAAGTATATTACCTGCCTCAGCTTCTCTTCCCAAGAGGTAATGGTGCCTTATATGGCCACCTTAAAACTTAAACAGAGGTAAAAACTGCGTTCATTGGGAAATTTGGATCCATGCAGAGCTTGCGTAGGAAAAAACAGGCGTTTATGTGCTTAAGTTTACTTGAGGGGTAATCAGTTGCCACCTTTGTTGACCAGTTTTACATTGCGTCCTAGCCTCTTCTGCTTGCCAATATGCTACCTTTGGATGATGCAATTGCTGCTATTCTGGCTAGATTAGCCTCTTACCCTTACTTAGCCTGATATATTGTCTCAGGGAAGCGTTCCCTACGGAATGTTCAGGATATAAAAGAGGCATTATTAGAGGTTGCTGATCTACATGAAGTTACGCCTACCCAGGAAGTCATACTAACCCCTCTTGTGATGACTACCCTTCCAACGCCAATTCCTATGAGGCGTCCCAAACTAGACTGCCCTCATTCATTAGAGGTTGCTCAGAGGGCATCAGGGGTGATAAGGTCAGGCTCTTTCCTCAGCTTCACCTCAAGTTAGCCCTATGAAACCAGTTGAGTTCTCTTCACACCCAGCACTTTCTTCTAAGGGGTCCATCACTATGTCTCCACCCTCACGTCACCTAGAATCATCCTCCATAACAACTATGGCCTCACCTCTGACCCTGCGTCAAAAGAATACTTCTCAAGGGGCCTCAAAAGTTGGTGCAGCTATGACCTCCCTCCAAAAGCCAAAAGGGTAGATGAGCGCCAAGAAGTCCTCCCCTGTGAGGATAACAAGCTGGTTTCTCAGCCCCCTCTTAGAAACTCATTGAGGTGCATTGACAATTCTTCTGATGATGAGTCTGAGTGGGTGGTGAAGAAAGGGTTATTATGTCTTGGGAGCACCAATGGAAGTGCAGATACTAGATAGGTTAAGGCTTGAAAGAATAGAGATAGCCATGATATCCCAAAAAACCTATCTCCAGCAGTTGTTGTGGTTTTCAGAGGTGATCAATACTTCCAGTGATGCTGACCAGCTTATTGATACAGTGTTCCAATCTACCCAGCATGTTTATACCTTCCAATCTATTAAAGATAAATATCCTGCAATAGCTCATCACCTTGGCTCTACTCTTCATTTGATGGAGGTTCTCGCCCTCCTTCTACTTTAAGTAGCATGATAACTAAGGTAGAGTTTGTCATAAATAATTTTCAAGTTCTAGCCATCCTTTATATGGGTGCTCCAGTGAACGTAGTCTCTTCAAAGCTCATCAATAAAATTAAGTTGGCGCCCAATTTGGACTATTCCCACGAGTTTTGAACTGAGGGGCACAGCACACAAGCTATTGGAGCCTACTCTTCTCTACCCATAGAATCTGGGAAGCTCCTCCTGTCTGTCCCCTGTGGCATTGGAAAATAATACATATAATTTGCTCATTGGAACGCAATTCGATGATTGAGTATGACAGAATTATCAACATGAAACAGGGATTTCTCTCCATTGTAAATTACAAAGTTCCCCTAGTATTTACCAATGATGAGCCTAATAGGAAGAATATACATTAGTAGTTGAGTACCCTTCTTCCCCCCTTACCCTTACTTATACCACGTCAGGCAGAAACACAAAGAAGCTGCCTGACTCCTTGGATGCTTCAGAGGGCCTTTCATTGTATGCATCATGGGAGGTAGTAGTAAAAGCGGTGAGTAAAAAGTGATAGACACCAAGATTACCGTGCAAATCCCCTGCAACTGCCTACTGCACTTAACAAGCATTGATGGGATAAATCCTTTGTAACCTCAGGTGTTGCCAGATATCCTAAATCCTGCCTATCAGCGACCCATCAATATCCTGCTGGGGATTTTTACCAACAAGGACATGGTCATAAAGAAGCATCAGAAAGTTTAAAAAGCC
This sequence comes from Massospora cicadina, assembly GCA_022478985.1. NCBI lineage: Eukaryota > Fungi > Entomophthoromycota > Entomophthoromycetes > Entomophthorales > Entomophthoraceae > Massospora > Massospora cicadina. Next base: position 48,537 of record JAKSZP010010728.1, on the reverse strand, counting down.
CTGCTGATTCCAATTGAGGACATCAGACAAGTCCAATATATAGGGTCTATGTTAGGCATGGGACTACATATGGATCAATTGATATGCGCTCTGCACCACATTTAAATTTCTGAAAATCTAAATCCCACCAAGCTGATAAAGTTCATTCTTTACTGGAGTCTTATAGAGACATCTTTACTAAATCTGCTACTTATTTGAACATATGAAGGGTTGGACTCATAACATTGACGTTGGTGATTCTCAGCCTATTCAATACAAGACTTATCAGAAATATAAGAATGTGGAGCTCCAAGTGAGGACGGAGCTGAAACAGTTTTTAGATATAGGGCTACTGGTGCCTTCTCAAATCCCTTGGTTGTCCACTCTCCTCTTTATAAAAAAGAAAAATGGAGATCATCAGGTATTTATGGACATTGCAAATTGAACAACCTCAAAAAGAAGATTAAGCTACCTTATCCCCTGCATTGATGATGCCCTAGCCCAACTCTCTAGCTTTAAATACTTTTCCGCCATGAACTTGGCTAGCAGTTATTAGCAAATGGACCTTTCTCCTCAAGATCAGAAGAAATGCGCTCTTATTTGCAGTGAGAGTCTCTTCCAACATACCTGATTACCACAAGGGTTGTGCAACGTGGCCATCACTTTCCAGCGAGTAATGTATCATATCTTTTAGGATCTAAACTAAGCTTTGTCATAGTCTATCTTGATGATATCATAATGTTTTCCAAGACCTTTAATGATCATCTTGCCCACTTAAAAGAAGTGTTCCAGCACATGCGGGCTTCTAACATTAAATTGAAGCTATCCAAAATGTACGTTCGTCCAGAAAAAGCTGGATTAATGGACACGCCATCTCACAAGATGGAATTCAACCTTTACAAGATAAGGTCGCAGCTATATCCAAGATGCCGTGCCCAAAACCTCCATGATATCCAGGTATTTTTAGGCATGATGAGTATTATCCTCAATTCATCCCCAAGTTTACCCAGCTCAGTGAACCCCTCGTTCATCTCTTATCTGAGAACTCTATTTTGGGGTGTGGAACAAAAAGTCAATTTTGAGACCCTGAAGGAGTTATTGCAATAACAGCTGATCTTCCACCAACCTGATTATGACAAGCCCTTTATGATGTTCATGGATGCCTCTGATTACGCAGTTAGAGCTATCTTGGCTCAATTGGATGAGAATGGGGTCAATCACCCTGTGTTCTACTTCAGCAAAATGTTTTTAAAGATGAACGCAATTACAGCGTCGCTGAGAAGGAGAGCCTTGCTGACCTGCTCGCTTTAAAACACTAACACCTCTTTTTATTTGATACTTCCTTCAAATTGGTTACTGACCATGCATCTTTAAATTGGTTGCAGAATACAAAGGACCCCACAGGATGGTTGGCTCTCTGGGCGTTAAAGCTCCAGCATTATGACATGGAAATTAAGCATTGGGCGGGAAATAGCCACATGAACGTTGATGGTTGATGCAGCTGCCTGCCCTTCATTTAGATAATAGTGAAGCCAAGAGGTTACATGACCTCCTGATGACTCCTGATGCATTGGGGATGAGGATGAACTTGTGTATAAGATTTTATCTCAGCACTCTCACAATACCAAAGTGGAAAGTGAAAAGTTGTACAAGTAAATAGGGGTGAACTGGTTACCATATATTCAGCCATCATAGTGAGTACCTGTCATTTTGAAGTTCCATTCTAATTTAGAGCATAGTGGGGTACAGAAGACTTATGTGTGGGTTAAAGATCGCTATTACTTGGAGGGCATCATAGAAACCATAATCAAGGTCCCGGATTCCTGCCTAACCTGCAAGAAGGAATCCAGCTTCAATACCCAGTATCAATACCAACCCACTATGCCTCAACAACCCTTTCACACAATAAGCTTAGATGTGGTTGGTTCTCTACCCCAGACTACTGGGGTAGATTGATATATCTTGGTTAGTATAGACCATTTTACTAAATTGGGTTGAAGCTGTAGTTCTTCCTGCTCTAACTTCCAAGGCCATGGCCACTTTCCTTCATCAGTATATTTTTGCTTCACATGGTTGCCCCCAGGTTCTTCTCTGTGACAATGGGAAAAACTTTACCTCCAGAGTGGTGAAGATCCTCGCTACCTCCATGGGCATGCAACATCTCTTTTCAGCCCCCTATAACCCCTCAACCAATGGTACCATGTAGAGAGCAAATGGGACCTTGGTTTCTAAATTACAAAAAATGGCCACTTCAGACCCCCTTCAATGGGATCAATACTTTCCAAGTGCCTTCATGGCCTACCAAATCATTTACCATAGAATCCTTAAGATGTCTCCTTTCTGTGTGTTGTATGGAGGGAACTGGGGGTACCAGCATTATTAGCCAAAGACATTTTCACTGATAGGACTGACCCTGAGCAAGCTATGAAGAAGCTGTCCCAGCAAATCATTTAGTTACAATTAGAGGCTGACTAATTTGGCCAAAACTGTCACAAAAGAGGGTCAAGCATTAATGAGCTCCGGCCCCTCTTCCCTCCTTTCTTCCAAGTATCTGACTTGGTGCTTTATTACCACATTTATATTACCCTTAGAGGGGAGAAACTTGGGTCTACTTGGGAAATACCTTTTGTAGTCACTTACAAGTGAGGGGATGAGTACTCCATCAAATCTCTTGCTACAGGAGTTACTACCAACTAATTTAATGGCCAATCTTTGCAGCCCTATTCTCCCTTAAACACAATTGAAGGTGGTGATGTTGGACAATTACAAATCCAATGTTAAAAAAGTAGTTTGGGAGTAAATAGTGAAAAGATTGGCAAAAGACCCTGGTAGATTCCCAGTTGAACCCCTCTAATTAGGGCAACACTATTAATAGTACTTATTTAGCAAATACCAAAAGTTTGTGTAGTCAGATTGCGCCAACTATGCAGCAAATTCAGGGGAGTCCATCAGAGGCTCCTCCCCAGGCCACGTCTAATTTATTACAATATATCCCGTGAGACCAGCCCCTTTTATAGGGTTGGAGGGGTCCAGCAAGGTGATAATATTTTCCCACATTCTTGACTGGTCTAATACATAAAATCCCTACCTCATGGATTCATCTTCCCAGCTGTCACTTCACCATCTGCCCTCGCATTAAAGCAAGGTGATCTTTGACCAATCCAACAGGTAAAATCCCAACATTATCTAATTTGGACATTACTAAGCAATCCAAATTTTGAACCTTGACATTTAAGTACTAACATTGACTTATTAAGAGGGTTAGCTTCTTGATCCTCTGATTGCTACTAATAAAAGCTTTTTAAAAACAATCTTTTATCTTAGTTGAGGTTTTTATATTTTAAGATAAAGTGGTTGATAACCCCCTATTTATTATCCACAGTTGAGAACCAACTTCTCCTGAAATTAGTTGTTGGAATTTAGGTAAAAAATGCATCTGAGAGCATAGCTAAAAGCCTAAAAGTCAACAGAGGGCTTTAGAGCTACATTACTCCTATTTGGTTGGTGCCTTTAGGTGACATGGGAACTGCAAGATGTTAACCAAATCTAATTTAGGCTTCCTTGGTCCCTCTGATGAGTAGCAGGAAAAATCCAATAATCAAGTCTTTCAAAACTACAATAGCTCTAAACCCATATTGATGTTCTGATTATAGTTTAAGCGTTATATTCTTTAAAATGGTACCTTTAACTGGGACCAGCTTAACACACAGTTGCTTACCTTGTGTTTTCATGATGCCAGTCATAAGTTTAACCTTTGCCTTAGGAACATGTTAACAATAAATACTCCTCTTATTTCTCTCCTCAGGCATTACTTCTACATCCTTATAACAGTGGTGTATTGTGGAATTTAGATGATGTTGTGGGTATTTAATTTTATTAACAATGGAAGACACAGCATTTTTGTCATGCCAGTTTCTGAAAGAAATGGATTCTCTGAAAAATTCAATTCTTATTGCAAAATTATTTCTCAGGTTAATATCAATTAGTTATTATAAAATAGTTGTGAAATTGAATTGAGATTTTCAAGATGGTCAGAGAAAGTCTTATAAGATGAGATGCCATTTGGGTAAGCAATTAAATTTCTCAGTCTAAATCTTGTATGATGCAGTATATTGCACTTTGTAATGAAGCTAGCATATTACACAATCACTTTTTGAGCTTGTTTGGTTATAACCTTTTGTGTTTATGAGGGCGCACTTTTATTGATAATGTGAGAACAGGTCCATCTGTTGATAACTACTGGATAGGTTCTTTATAGAGAAAAAGTAAAAAGTAGGGAGTTGAGCAAAGACATTGATTTTAAGGAATATTATGCTTTACTTTTTGGGTAGGTTATTCAAATTCCAATAGTCCACCAAATTCTGTCCTCCATTATTTTCTTTACCATAAGAAGATGGAGAGACCGTGGTATTTGTAAAGGAAAAAGTAATCCAGCGTCCAATAGCTGCTTTAACTTGGTCTTTGTTATTGTATCTCAAACTTTTAATTGTGCTAAAAATTTAATATTAATCCATTAGAATACCTTATGTCAATAATGGCTCCAATTCTTAGTATGTCCATAGATGATATCTGATGTAGAGTAAATGTCTAGTTATTTCCATTAGTTTGTAAAATTGTTCTTTTCTATTCTGATTAGGTTTTTGAAAATCTAGACATTAGTTCATACAGAGGAGGTAATTGACTAGCAATCCAAGGTCTATTTGAGGCTAAATATCAGATTGTTTGGAAAGTAATTTCGTTTTTTATGAAAATGAATGATGATTTTCATAAAAAACGAATTTTCTTTCCAAACAACCTAATATGATGAACCTTGTTGGATTTTTCACTGAAACCCAAGTACAGGTACTTCAAAGACATCAATTTTATTAGATTAAAGGTCTAGCATCGTCTTAGTGATTTCTCACTAAGAAGGAAAAATATAATTTTAACTTATTAAGTTGAACTGAAACGGATCTGTATTCAAGATATCTTTATTATTTAAAATCAGAAATATTGATAGGGTGTGATTTAGTAGGTTTTTTTAGTGTTTGACATGTCACTAATGAGGAAAGATTTTTATCTTTACACAAAAGATCAGAAATGTCCTTATTTATAAAATTAGCTCTTATTAAACATGTTTTGATTATCAAAGGTTTAGATTTTTGGATAAAATCTTGGGGAAATGTATTCTGTTTTAGACAACGGAAAATCTCCTAAATTGGATGGAATCACTGAACTTAGTGGGTAAATCATTAAATCAAAATCTAGGAGAATTAAAGTGAGATTTGGAAATATTAGTGGACTTTCTGACAATTGTCTATATTTGTTTTGGGGAATAATTGGTTTTTCTAACCTTTTTTAATTCTTTATCAGAAAGTTTTCAGTTGCTAGCGTTGTGGTTTATACAGTGAGTGAAATAAAACTTTCAACTCTAGGATCTTGTCCTCACAATTTGTCACTCAAACAGCATACAACTATAAGTGAGTTTAGATTGTAGTTGTAGGAATCCAGCTGGATTACGCTTGCTTGGTGCTACGCCACTAGATCCCACAAAGTATTAATTAAAATAAAATATAAATAAACATAAAAAGAGGGTTTTTATAAATGATTAATAGAGGTGCAGGGGTAAAAACAAGAAAAAATGCTCCTTGAACTCAAAACTATCTGGTTCTTGAAGTAATTTTGAGGGTCGAGGGGGAATTTGGGAATATATTCAAAATATCCTGCATGAGTCCAAATTAGGAAATATTCAGGAATAACATATCATTAACTTGGGAACTCGCTTCAAGGCAGCGGAGCAAAAAAAGAGGAATTCTGATTGGCCCAAACATACCCATGAGGCAACGTTTTTATAAACTTGAGCCAATCACCACCTGAGCAATTTCTTGCACCTTGGAGGACCCCCACCAAGCCTATAAAAGGGGGTCCCTGTACAGGTGCATTGAATGACTTTATTGGGGGTGGGGGCGTGCTTTTGATGGTAAACCCAAAGTCTGTGGTGAGGTCAGAGTAATCCAACCGGGGGATTTTACGTTCAGTGCCCATAGAGGTTTTGAACTTGTGTTACCCTGATTAATTGGTTCCATTGAGAGTCAGCTAGGGACTTTTGGCCGAAATTTTCGTGAGCTTTGATTTACTATTGTGGGATTTTCTCTTAAAATCCTCAGATAATCTCAAATGGCTGACATTTCCCTTTTTTGGTGGAGATTGACCTAAAGTATTCTTATTTTTAGTCTGCAAAGGTAAATGTTTGACATCACCCCCTCAATAATGTTGGGGGGTAAGTAGGGTCAAAGAAACAGCCATGTACATGATTAATAGTGATATCAGTAGTTATATTTTTGATAGAGTACCCATTTCCTCTCTTGTAGATAGTGGTAAAAGGATCCTCCCAAATTGTTCCAAGTTTACCACTAATTATACGTTGAGCCAATATTCTCATAACTTTCTCTGGTTCCTCAACTCTATAAGAGAATACATCCTTAGCTAAGAGGGCAGGTATGCCTTGTTCCCGCCCATACAAGACTCGGAATGGTGAAATTTTCAAAATCTGATGATAGCTAATCTGGTATGCCATAAAAGTACTATGCAAATATTGATCCCAGTGAAGAGGATCAGATGAGGCCAGCTTCCACAGAATGGAAACCAAGGTTCCATTTTCTCTTTCCACTGTTCCATTAGTGGAGGGGTTATATGGAGCTGAGAAGAGTTGCTGTGCTCCCATAGAAGTGGCCAGAAGTTTGACTACTCTGGAGGTGAAGTTCTTGCCATTTTTACAGAATAGTACTTGGGGGCAACCATGACGGGTGAAGATGTGTTGATATAAAAAGGTGGTGGTGGCCTTAGCTGTTTGAGCAGGAAGAGCCACAGCTTCAACCCACTTAGTGAGATGGTCAATAGCTACTAGGATAAATCTGTTCCCACTAGTAGACTGAGGAAAAGGACCTATTACATCTAAGTTGATAGTATGGAATGGTTGTTGCGGGGTAGTTGGTTGATATTGGTATCTAGACTTGAAGCCAGATTGCTTCTTACAAGTAAGGCAGGCTTCCAAAACATCAACAATAGATTCCATCATTTCATCCCAGTAAAACCGATCCTTAATCCATTCATAGGTTTTCCTTGCCCCTCCATGACCTAGGGTAGAATGTGCTTCTAAAATAGCAGGTACATGTTCCAAGGGTCAAAGGTAAAGTAGCCATTTTGTCCCCACCTGCTTATACAACTTCCCATCTTCAACTTTAGTGTTATGAGAGTTCCAGGCTAACATCTTTTGAACATGCTCATCCTCATCTTCTAATTCACTGGGGGTCATTAAAAGGTCATGTAACCTTTCTGCCTCACTGTTATCCAAGTGAAGGACTGGTAGCCAAGTCAACCCATCAACATTCAAGTTATGGTTTCCAGCACAGTGTTCAATCTTCATGTCATAAGGCTGGAGCTTTAGAGCCCAGCGAGCTAGCCAATCAGTCATATCCTTCATATTCTGTAACCAATCAAGAGATGCGAGGTCAGTAACTACAGTGAAGGTAGTTCCATATAGGAAAGGGCGGTAGTGCTTTACAGCCAACAGAACATTAAAGCACTCCTTTTCTGTGACTTTGTAATTTTGTTCAGCCTTTGACATCATCTTACTAAAGTAAGAGACAGGATGATCTACACCTTTTTCATCCAACTGGGCTAAGATGGCCCCAACGGCATAGTCCAAAGCATCAGTGAATGAGATGAAGGGTTTATTATATTCTGGGTGCCTTATAATAGGGCGTTGTTGCAGCAGTTGCATCAGCGTCTCAAAAGCAGCCTTCTGTTCTATACCCCACTTAAAAGGAGTGTTCTTAGTCAATAAGCGGACAAGGGACTCACTGAGTTGAGCAAACTTAGGGATGAACTGATGGTATTACCCCATCATCCCTAGAAAAACCTGAATATCCCATAGTTTTTAGGGGCTGGCATCTTTGAAATGGCTTTAACCTTATCCTGCATGAGTTGAATACCTTCTTGAGAAATGGAGAGATTAAGAAAATCTAGTTTCATTTGGAATAAGGTACACTTTGAGGGCTTCAACTTTATATTAGACTGATGTAACCGTTGAAACACCTCCTTCAAATGATCCAGATGTTCATTAATGGTTTTTGAGAACACCGTGATGTCATCAAGATAGACGATGACACAAATCAACTTGAGTTCCCGTAAAATGTGATCCATTGCATGCTGTAAAGAGGCAGGTGCGTTGCACAACCCTTGAGGTAATCGCATGGGTTGGAAGAGACCTTCACTACAGATAAGATCTCATTTCTCCTGATCTTACGGAAAAAGGTCCATTTGCCAATAACCACTGGCCAAGTCCATAGCGGAGAAGAAGTTAGAGCCAGAGAGTTGGGCCAGGGCGTCATCAATGTGAGGAATAGGATATCTATCCTTCTTAGTGAGGCTATTCAACCTATGGTAATCCATGACTATATGATGACCTCTATTTTTCTTTTTAATTTTTAAGAGAGGTGAAGACCAAGGGCTTTGAGAAGGAACGAGTAACCCTGCATCTAATAACTGCTGGAGCTCCATCCTCATTTTTTGTTTCTCTACTCTTGACTTGTGGTAGGGTTTGAACTAATAGGCTGGGCATCACCCACATCAATGGAGTGGCACCAGCCCTTCATATGGCCATAGTCAGTATCCAATTTTGAAAAGAAGTCACTATATTCATCCATCAAGGTATGAACTTTCTCCAACTCCTATGGGGTAGCTTATCTAAAATATGAACGTTGTGCAAGGTACACATCATGTTATCCATGGGTAATCCCAAATCTGACATAGAGCCAATGGAGTGAATTTGTTCATGTCCTCTACTGGGAATAGGAAACCTCTACCAATTTCCTGGTGTTTTTGTATGATCATATCCTTTCCAGTGAGGTTTCCTAAAAGAAGGGTAATAGGCCTTTAGTAGGCAGAGTCTAATATCCCAGGCAAAACATGAGGCTCCAAGGGACTAACACCCTTAATACTTATGAGGTGAAATAAACAGTGATGTGGGATTTGTAGTGTGATTTTAGTGTCAATCACTCTTTGTTCCCCAGGCTTAATCAAAATCTCATCAGCCGAATAAAAAGGGATACCATCCCCAGCATCCGCTGAATCAGGTAATTTCTTTGTATTGTGATCAGAAGTGGTATATGATACCATCTAGTACTAAAAAAAGAAGTGGTATATGATAAGGTTATAAGCTGAAAAGGATATTTGACTAGGAAAGAGTATTCATGCTTGTGGGGTTCTTTATTGGATAAGACTAAAGGAACTTTATAGTTGAGTAAAGAGTACCCCTTGCTTCAAATTGATTATTTCTTCATACTCAATCATAACTGAGTGCCAATGAGCATATCATATGCGTTATTGTCCAAAACCACAGCAGGGGCTGATAGGATAACTTTCCCAATTCAAATGGGGAGGGAAGAATATGCCCCAATAGCACAGGTATTGTTGGTACCAGCAGTTCCAAACTCTTGCGTGTACTCCAAATCAGCGCTGGCTTTATCTTCTTGATAAGATTAGTGGAGATCACGTTGACTGGAGAGCCAGTGTCCAGGATGGCCATTATTTGGACTTTTTGAATGTCCACTTCAACTTTGGTGAGCGTTTTCCCAAAGTTAGGTGATAAAGCTAAGACCTCCTTGAAACGGAAGGTGGAGGTTAAATTCTTAGCAGTATCAGGGTATTTATCTATGATGGACTCTAAGGTATGAACCCGTTGAAGGGGACGTAGCAGGCCAGTAAAGATTTGGTCACCATTGCTGGCAGTGTCAATGATTTTTGGACATCCTAGAACTTGGCTGAGGTAAGTTTCCTCAGGTATGGTAGACTCATCTACTCCTCCAGCGTTCAAATTATCAGGAACATCTACTTCTGCGGGGGCTCCCAATATATAGTAACTGACATCATCATAACCCCCCTCAGCTTCCTTTCCAAGAGTATTTGCAACAACAGGTAAGGCAGCGATGGAGGTAGGGAGACTACCACAGAAGATTGGGTAGCCATAGAGTGTGCATTTACCAGCTTAGCTGGAGAGGTAGGCACAGCAGTTTTAGTGAGCTTGTTCAGCCATATGGTTGTTACAACCTTACAAGGCATTGATTCCTTAGAAGGATTGATAACATTTTTAAGTCGTACTGATGGAGCAGGTTTTGTAGGGAGGATAGGCACAGGTGAAGGCACTCCCAATTGCTCAACAAGCGGTAGCTCCTCAATGATGGGAGCTGAAGATTTTCATAATTGGAATTCAGCCACTTCAAACAAAGCCTCTTCTATGTCATGGATATTTTTAAAGTGGCGCTTCACTGAGATGATGTGTCTGGCTAGAGAGGGTCGAGAAGCTAGCCCAGTCAACAGGGTGGCAATGGCACCACCAAGGGTAAGCACGTTAGAGGTGATCAACCTTTGTGCAGCAAGGTAAAAGCGTTCAGCAAAGGCATTGGCTGATTCACCTTCATACATGCTAATGCGCATAAAAGCCAGTTTTTCAATGTGTAGACTCTGCATTGATCTGAATTCAGTTAGAAGAGCCTCCTTCACCTCTGGCCAGGTGTACCCAGGATTCAGGTTGGGAACTATCATCTCTTGTGCTACTCAGCTTAGACAAGGAAGGATGTGACAAACTTTTTGTTTGTATGAGGCACCATCCATAGCAGCTTCATATATGTACAAGAAGGTAGCAATACATCCTTCACCAGGGTTGAACTTGTTTTTATAGGAACTTTGTAAGGGCGCTGCTCAAGCTCCTCAAGGCAAGACAAAGCGTTTGGAGTTGCTTTTCAAGAGCAATTAGTTTCGTTGTACATGGATCCCCTGTAGTGAGCACCATTTTGTAGGAATCCAGATGGGTTGCGCTTGCTTGGTGCTATGCCACTGGATGCCACAAAGTATTTAATTTAAATAAAACTTTAAATAAATATAAAAAGTGGGTTTTTATAAATGATTAATAGAGGTGTAGGGGAAAAAATGAAAAAAACGATGCTCCTCAAACTCCAACTATCTGGTTTAAAAAGTAATTTTGAGGGTTGAGGGGGAATTTGGGAATATGTTCAGAATATCCTACATGAGTCCAAATTAGGAAATATGCAGGAATAACGTATCATAAACTTGGGAACTCGCTTCAGGGCAGCGGAGCAAAGAAAAAGGAATTCTGATTAGCCCAAACATACTCATGAGGCAACATTTTTATAAACTTGAGCCAATCACCACCTGAGCAATTTCTTGCACCATGGAGGACCCCTGCCAAGCCTATAAAAGGGGGGTCCCTGTACAGGTGCATTGAATGACTTTGTTGGGGGTGGGGGTATGCATTCCGATAGCAATGCCAAAGTCTGGGGTGAGGTTGGAATAATCCAACCAGGGGATTTTATGTTCAGTGCCCATAGAGGTTTCAAACTTGTGTTACCCCAATTAATGGGATTCCACCAAGAGTCAGCCAGGGACTTTTAGCCATAATTTTTTTAAGAGCTTCGGTTTTACTATTGTGGGATTTTCTCTTAAAATCCTTGGATAATCTCAAATGGCTGACATTTCCCTTTTTTAGTGAAACTTGACCTACAGCACTCTTTTTCTTTAGTCTGCAAAGGTAAATGTTCAACAGTAGTTGATGAAGGAGACATTCAGGAATCATCACAAGAAATCAACCATTTAGCACCACACACTGACAAATCATATGGATTGACTTACTGATTTCTAAAAACAGGATCTGTAAGCTCTAGTACAATGGGCACACAAATTACAAGGTGTATATGAATGATTAAGATACTTTTTTGTCCTGATAAGGAAGGATACTAAAAATCCTGATCATGAAAGACTTAACTGTTCCTCTTGCCACTAATATTCCCGCTTTCTATAAGTAATGAACAGTTTCAATATATTAAAAACTTTTTTCATCTATCATCTTTTTATAATTTTTTGCATTCTCTCATAAGCATAAGACATCAAAGCATATGATTTAGTCTTACCCACAAATAGTGCATCCTCTAAGAACTTCTTTATATATAAAATTACATGTGTTATTGTAATTAAAGTTACTTTGTCTATTGCTACATGAGAAATCTAGGAAATCATTTTAAAATTCTCTGAGATCCAAAAACTTTTGATTATCATCTCAAAAACTGAATGAACCAGACAAATGGTGCTCACTATAAGGTGCTTGTAAATCCATTAATATTAAAAATTACATCAAAAAAGGAAATAAAGTTCTATCAAAGAGTTTACTCATTTTAATGGATTAGGAAGCATAGCAAGGGGTATAGTACTCTAGCTTTGATGTACCCCCATGATTCTTGACAATTTTGAGTTAATTTTATCTTTGTTTACCTTTTTACTAATGTAAGGAACAATATCATTAAAAAACATCAGCACTATTATTTGGAAGGTTTATAATGGAATCTACTTTACTGTGAAACATTCTAGCCAGTCCTAATCATTTTCCATTCCATCCAGTAAGAGAAATCTTTAGTCCATCTCTAGCTACCTCTAGCACGTTAGGCACTGGGGCATACCGCTATTTTCATCACTTTGTAAACCCCCATAATCTACCAAATATTGCAGGTCAGGAGGTTCATTCTTAAAAGATAGTTTAGAAATTAAAGTTGACTGAAACTCACCACTTCAATGCTGTAAATTTTTTGCAATAATGCTTCCTGCATTTATTAGAGAAAAGTTCAAGGCTATCATGGACAACTGAAGCATATTGAATGAGTTATATAATGTAATTGAGATGGGTTAACCTTGGGACAAATATACCACACTGAGATTTTTAGCTATTATAGGTTTCAAACATGTGTTAAACAAAACCTGCACTAGAGTGGAAGCAGAAGTTACCCTGCCAGGATAACACCCTTTTAAGCGTGGTTTATAATTAAAATGATTTTCTCATATCTCTAACTACCATATAATTTGATTTTCAGATGAACCACTGACTCCAGGTTGTTATGGTCAAAATACAGAACAAATATAAAAAGCCTTTTACAGCTAAGCAATACAATTTCAGTTTCTTGATAAATATGGGATTAAAGACTAGCTCAACTCATAATGCTGATTCATAAGTTACAGTAGCGTTTCTGGGAACTCTTCATGGAAAAAGGTATCTAAGGTCCCTCCAGACCCCGTGGACCCAAGGCCTTTATAAATCCTTGCAACCTGGATCATCTGGGCCCCCCAAACACAATAATTGGAGATGCTGAGGACCCTTGAAATAAAGGGATATTATTATGATTTAGGACTAATGTGACCAGGTGTAGGTTGCAGCTTGAGAGGGTGGTTTCATCCTAATGAGACCCAATATACTGCTCCTCATATCAGAAGCCCTGGATGGGGAGCTAAACTACCAGGGACTGTTTATTAAGGTGACAAATGATATATTTGCCCATCTAGAACAAATATATAGCAATCTATAGCTTGAGACACCAAATGAAATTGCCAGATATAAACTCATTATAAAAAGACTCAAGCACTGAAAGAGCAATTAACAGAAGCCTTTTCAGCTACTAACCATCACTGTGTAAAAGTTTAAAAATGATAAGGAGCATTGACGTCTAAAAATGACCAGCAAGTCCATAAGAAATATGCCAAGATGAAATCTTCTAAGCCTATTTTAGCATTCCACCTGCTATAAGAATTATTTAGGAACATATTATCCAACTTCAAGCCCATCTTCAAAAATAAACAGACACCTATTAAAGGAAACGTCGTCTCTTTTTATACTTCTTTAAAAATTGCAATGGAGGAAGCAACTGACCAACAGAAAAAGAAGCACTTGCCAAACTTCCTCAGCTGTGAAGTTAGAAAGTTTATGGTTACTTATAAGAAAACCACACCTATCACATTTTGTTTCATATTTCTAGGCCAAAGGCCAAATCCAATATTAAAATGACTAAAAACAATGCGTCAGTAGTATACAAATATTTTATATAAATAAATACTATTTACTAACAAGTGAGGAGTGGTAGCATAGTGGGGTGGTTCCTTCCCCATTCTGGGTTGGGTTTTTATTGAAATAGGGTTGAAACCAGCACAGGCTAAAAAACTCAGCGTAAAATGTTTGTCCCAAGGTTGAACCACATCATTTACTTTTTTTATTTACTAACAAGTTATTTGTCTTTAAGAAAATTAAATTGTTATGTACTTTCAAGAATTATATGCTTTGACAACACTTTGGGATATTTAAAATATTCTAAAAAAAGGCTGGTTAGCCGAGCGGGTAAAACTGCTTCCACCCCTTGTGCAGGTTTTTGAGTTCGAAACCTGTACTGGCTACAAAATATTCTTGTCTCGTATATCTGTCCCAAGGTTGACCCACCTCGAATAATTTTTTAAATATTTTAAAAGCTTTATAAAAGACTGGATTTTATAAATCAAACCCCTTCTTGCATAATAGACTATCTTAATAAAGGCAATTTTCTCAGGTGTTTTACTTTAAAGTATCATTAAATTTAATCTCAACAGCGCTCTCTTGGTGTAAAATCCGCAGGATTTCTATTGATGCACATATTTTTTAACATCTGGTTCTAAAATAAAATAAGAACTTGCTGGGTGTATGAAGACAACTATCCTAGTCAATTTTTGATTATTGAGTAAATTTGACCCTACACTGGCAGATATTGATGGTGTAAGTGACTTTGACCTCACTTATAGTAGTTAACTCTTAAACAGATATTACTCTTCAACAAGAAGCATATGAACAACAATATATAATAAGATTAAGATCTAGGTCAAGGTCTAAGATAATTATTATTATAGAAATCAAGGAATATATATAGGCAATAGTAAAAAGGACATTGTTATGGTAATTGTGGAAACCATGATGATCTTGGCATGCCTAGATGACAAAAAGGTATATTGGTTTGATATCAGGAAAGACTATAGCTTATTTCATGATGAATAGCTAAAAATACCGCCATTTAAGTTTATCCAACATGTTGTCTATTAAACCTGACAATTTATCATGAGTAATTACTCAATCTGAGCTGATTTACTCATATCCACGTTGTTAGCAACAATCCTTGATAAATTAGCAATCATAACTATCATCAGATATAAATTTTCTGTAAATTATGATTAAACATTTAATTAGTTATTATCATTAACCAGACAACATAATTAATATATTTTCTAAAAGCTTAATTGTTAAGCTAAATTAAATATATGAACAAATAATTAAATACTATAAAACTTAAAAATAGTTCTAAGCTGGATAATGTGAGCATATTGTGATGAATGGGGTCTCTCCACATTGTTACAAAGCAGTTGGGCAAGAGGGCCCATGTGATACCATCTAGTACTAAAAAAAGAGGGCCCATGTGATGGCCCATAGGCAAGAGAGGGCCGCTGTGGTGAGGTCCCTCATCTGTTGGCTTGTTGAGTGGCTTAGATATCCCTGGAGCACTGTAAGGATGATGCTCACACTGAGGAGGGCTGTTTGGCCTCCAGAGAGAGCATACAGAGGGCGACAGCTCTGTCAAAATTTGAGGAATGGTCCATGTTGCTTCACTCAATATCCATGATTCTCCTTAAGATCTCAAATAAAAGATTTAATAATTTAAAAATTTTATTTTTGATTTTTAAGGTTTTTAATGTATATATTAGAAGATGAAGTTGTCTTAAACACCTTCACTTAGTTTGTTTTTGTATTAGGGAATGGGGGATGTGGGGAAATTAGACCCCATGGAGTCCGTGGGTGGCAGGCTATCTGTGGGCCTATTTTGAGAATCTTGGCCTCCGATATTCCCATCTAGGCAGATTCTAGACCGTTTGTTGAGTACCCATGGTGTTACAGAAACTTTTTCGCATATATTTTTGTTCAATGAGGATGAATCAGAACTCATCTTGACCTTATTGCCAAAATTCCCATTTTTGGGATAATTTGGCCTGGCAGCCCTGATTCGCTGGGCTGCCCTTCGCCATGGCTCTCAATAATTTTGATGAGTGGCAGATTTGGCTTGACAGCTCCTGATTCGTTGAGCTGCCCAATGTCATTGTTTCCTTTTCTGGTGTTATTTGGCTTAGCAGCTCCTGATTCATTGAGCTGCCCAATGTCATGATTCATGCCACTTCCATTTTTGGAATAATTTGGCTTGGAAGCCCCTGATTCACTGGGCTGCTCTTTGCCATTGCCAAACTCTACACATGGGACCTCGGAATTTGGGTTGGCAGCCTCTGATTGGCCCAGTCGCTATTTACATTGACCTTTGCCACCTTTGCCTCAAGGTTTTATTAATTTTGTGGCATTTGATTAGACATAATGTCATTTTTGAGGGTCGTTGCCCTTGAGCCTTACATTTTTGTGTAAATTGTGCGTGGTACTATTAGCTGCAATCCCCACCTTAGGGGGGTCAGGGCTATGTGGTGGTCAGGCAGTGCCTTGACCATCACATCACCCCCTCAGAGGAGAGCCCCTACGCCCCAGTATTCCTCCACCTTCTGGGGACTGTTGGCACAATCAGTGGCAGTTTGACAGGAGCATTTTTCTATTGGGTAGCTGATCCATTTCACCAAGTACCATCACTTTTTGCGAGTGATCTTGGTGTCTAGAATCTCCTCCACCTCATATTCTGCCTCCCCTGGGTTGTCTGACTGTACCAGCTCCAGCTTTGCTGGTATGGGTCCTTTGTACTTCCAGAGCTGTGAAACATGTAAAACTGGGTGTGCATGTGAACCTTCCAGGAATTCCAACTCATACGCCACCTCATTCACCTGTCAGATGACCTTGTAGGGTCCCAGGTTGACCATCCCAAACTTCCTACACTTTCCCAGGGGTGTGTAGTGCTTTGCATTTATTAATATGTAGTCACCATCTTTGAGGGGTGGAGCCTCTGAGTGATGCACATCCGCCTTCCTCTTCTGAGCCTCCATCACCTTCTCCAGGTTGGCTCTCAAAATCTCAAAATTTCTCTTTATTCTGGCCACTAACTCATCTGCTGCAGGATTCGTTCCCCTTGCATGTCCCTCCATCATCTGTGGGCGATACCCGTGGTTTGTGAAGAAGGGCGACATTCCAGTCAATGAATGTGCCAGGTTGTTGTATGCAAACTGTGCAATCCTCAGCCACTTGATCCAATGATTATGTCACGTAGTGAGGTAGCACCATAGATAATGTTCCAGGGCCTGATTGACCCTCTCCGACTGGCCATCCAACTGGGGGTGGTAGGCAGAAGAATAGCAAGGTTTAATTTTTAAATTTTTCAGGAGGTGATCCCAAAACCTGGAGATGAACTATGGGCTCCTGTCCAAGATGATCTCATCCGGGAGTCCATGCTGAACAAAGACCTCCCTCATGAAGATTTTAGCCATGTCCTTCGCTGTGACCTTAGAGGTGCAGGGGAAGAACTCAGCATACTTTGTTAGTCAGTCCACTACCATCATGACCGCGTTGTAGCCCTCCAATATTGAGAGCCCAGTGATAAAATCCATGCTCAGGGAGATCCATGGCATTCAGGCGATCTTTAGTGGCTTAAGCTTCCTTGTGGGTTTGTTTTGGGATGGCTTTGATTGGGCGCAGGTAAGGCAGCGCGCAGTATACCCTCTCACCATTCCTGCTAGGCCTGGCCAGGAGTAGATTTAGCATATTAGCTTGATCGTTTTTCCCACACCAGGGTGTCCCGCCCAGGGGTGGTCATGGCATAGCTCCATTACCTCAGTTTAAAGCTTGGGCATCAGGACCCATAGGTGGTCATGGTGCAGGATGAGGCCTCCCTCCTTCCTGAAATTCTTGTAGCCTTCGCTGGGGTCCCCTCCCTCTATCTCTCTCCTGACCGTTTCTCCAAATTTGGTGCGTTGTTGGGATGTCTGAATTATTACTTTAGTTTGGCACGTTCCTCCTGTATCGATGCAAACAGCTGGGAGGGAGCATCATGGCCGTGTTGAACTTTCCAGCTCCTCCTTCATGAAGGTCATTTTGGGCACCAGCTGAGTAGGTCTGGGAGTAGGTTGCTCTCCCTGGGCTTATATTCTATCTTGAAATCATATTGAGATAGCTCCAGGTGCCAGCGGGCTTGTCTTTGGTTCATCCTATGGGGGCTCTTGTGGAATTCCAAGGCCCTGTGGTCAGTTCAGATCGTGAACAAATGGCGCGCATACAACAGATGATGCTGCCACTCATCCAGTGCTGCGACAATCGCCAGGAGTTCCTTGTCATAGACAGGGTAGTTGGTTTCCACTGGTAGCATCTTCCTGCTGAAGTAGCATACCGGGTGGTCCAAACCATCCTCCCCTGTCTGCAGTAGGACCGCCCCAATGGCAAAATTTGACGCATCTGTTTCTACAATGAACGGGCGATTGGCGTTTGGGTGCACTAGGACTGGCGCTGTGAGGAGGGCCTCCTTGATGGCCTGGAACGCCCTCTCCTATTCCCCCCCATTTGAAAGGGACTTGCCCGGTCAGCCAGGTAAGTAGGGCAGCTGTTTCTGAGAGCTCCTTGGTGAATCTCCTCAGGAAATTCACCACACCTAAGAAACTGCGCACACCTGTCTTGTCCGTTGGCGCTGCCTATTCCTTCACTGCCATCAGCTTGTCTGGGCAGATGGCTGTCCCCTTTTCAAATACAACGTTTCCTAGGAAAGACACTGAGCCCTTGTAGAACTCACATTTGGAGGGCTTTAGACGCAGGTTGGCCTTGTCCAGTGCACTGAGGACCTTCTTGACATCCTCTGTGTGCGTCTTGCAAGACTTGGAGAACACCAATATGTCATTCATATATGCAACACAGCATCTCCCGATCAAGTCGCCCAGGGCATGGTCAATGGTCTTTTGGAAAATGGCAGGGGCGTTCATGAGTCCAAATGGAATAACCCTGCATTCATATACCATAGGTGGCACTTGAATGCCGTGTACTGTTGGTGCTCTGGTACAACTGACACTTGGTTGAAAGCATCAACCAGGTCTAACTTATAGAACACCTGACTCCCAGTGATCATCTGTGAGATGCTCGCCATCAGCGGGATGGGGTAGGGGTCCGTTTCCATTATGGCATTTATGCGGCTGTAGTCCACACAGGGGTGGAGCTCGCCATTGGCCTTAGGGACCAGGAGGATGGGAGATACCACAGGAAATTTTGAGGACATTATCATCCCTCGCTCCAACATATTCTTCACGTACTGGTCTAGGGCTTCCTTTGCTCTGGGGTTCAGGGGGTACACCGGGCTTCCTTTTGGGAGCTCAGCATCCCCTTTGAACTTAAATGAGAATGCAAAGGGGCCATGTGGATCGCAGGAGGAGGCGACGCTCTTCTGGAACAGGTGCTCATAGGCTCTAAATTCCTCCAGTATCTGTTCCTTCTCCGCCCCTAAGTGCACAGAGTTCACACCAGACCTGCTTTTGCCAGAGGTAAAGAATTCTAAAGACAAGGGCTCTTGTTCCTTGGGGTGAAGCATCACCTGGCCCTCCTCCAAATCAAAGTGTGGGGAATAATTATGCCACCATTTCATGCCCAGAACGATGGGGTAAAGCAGGTTCTGGATGGCGCAAAAGTCTTCCCAGAAATGGTGGATTCCCTGTTGGAGCTTGATCTTGGGCTCGACCTCCCAGCATTCTGATGACTTGGAGGTGTCCGCGAGGGTCACAATACCCTTTTCTCGAAATTTTACTCTTAATTTCTTGGCTAGCTCTCAGTCCATGTAGTTTTCTTCAGCCCCAGTATCCACTAAAGCCCACAGTTTTTCTAACTTGGCCCCTTTCTCTTTCTTCTTTCTCTTCAAAGTAAACGGAATAAACAGGTAGGAGGAACTGTTTCCTTTATTGAGTGACAAGATGTGGGCAGGGGTCGGGAGAAGGTTGTAAGTGGGGCTTCCCGGGTCACTGGGAGAAGTGGGTGCAGGAGCTGCAAGGCGTGGGGCATTCTCCCCGGGGCCCCCTGCTCCTGTTGCCCCATATGGCTTGATATGGGCTCTGACTCCGCGCGTCATCCGCGGAATCTATTGTGATTCCCAGGCACAGGGGCCCTGGCTTGGGCCCTGGCTAGCTGGTTTTCTACCTGGGAAGCAACAGTGACCTCTTCTTCCAAGGTTGCCCCCAAGTGGTTGGCGGCCATAGCTGTGAGGATGTCTGGGCGAAGGTTCTGTATGAACATCCATGAGATCTGGGAAGGAGACACTTTGGCAGCTTTGGCTAGGGGTCAGAACAATCAAGTGTACTCCTTGATGGCCATTTTCCCTTGGCTGAGGGCCAAGAGCGCAGACTAGGCGGCATCCTGAGAGTCATTTGGGGTGGCAGCTCTTTCCACAAGGTGGAGGCAGTCCTCCAGAGAAGCAGGAAGGGCCATCTGAGTCTCCAATAGGTCGGTAAGCCAGATTGACTGGTTCTTCAGTAGGTCAGCTATCACCTGGGCAATCTGGAGAGATGCGGCTGTTGTAACCCCAAAGGCTGCTGTAAGGCGGTCCTGTAATCTAACGTGGGAGAAGGTACCGTGCATAACACTCAACTCCTCTGGGGTCAATGCTTGTCTAAACTCAGATGTGGCGTCAACGTGTTGGACATAAGCAACTGAATTCCCTTGGGATGGGAGGAGATGAGCGGCTTCCCTCAGCAGGAACAGGATGGAGAAGATGACCATCAGGAGAGTAGTAGTGTGCTCATACCAGGCAGGTAGGGCTCTTTCATGTGGTCTCCCCATCCCATCCCATAAAAGGGAGATGAGGTTGAAAGAACTTTGTCTAATCTATTGAACGGGGTCTCTCCACATTGCCACAAAGCATTTGGGCAAGAGGGCCCATGTGATGGCCCATAGGCAAGAGAGGGCCACTGTGGTGAGGTCCCTCATCTGGTGGCTTGTTGAGTGGCTTAGATATCCCTGGAACACTGTAAGGATGATGCTCGCACTGAGGAGGGCAGTTTAGCCTCCAGAGAGAGCATACAGAGAGGCGACAGCTCTGCTAAAATCTGAGGAATGGTCCATGTCGCTTCACTCAAAATCCATGATTCTCTTTAAAATCTCAATTAAATGATTTAAAATTTAAAAATTTTATTTTTGATTTTTAAGGTTTTTATTGTATATATAAGAAGATGAAGTTGTCTTAAACACCTTCACTTAGTTTGTTTTTATATTAGGGAATGGGGGATGTGGGGAAATTGGACCCCGCAGAGTCCGCGGGTGATGGGCTGTCTGTGGGCCTATTTCAAGAATCTCAGCCTCCAATATTCCTGTTTAGGCACGTTCTGACCCATTCATTGAGTACCTGTGGCATTACGGAAACTTTTCCACTTATATTTTTGTTCAATGAGGATGAATCAGAACTCATCTTGACCTTATTGCCAAAATTCCCATTTTTGGGATAATTTGGCCTGGCAGCCCCTGATTTGCTGGGCTGCCCTTCACCATGGCTCTCAATAATTTGATGAGTGGCAGATTTGGCTTGACAGCTCCTAATTTGTTGAGCTGCCCAATGCTTTCATTTCCTCTATTGGTGTTATTCATCTTAGAAGCTCCTGATTTGCTGAGCTTCCCAATGCCATGATTCATGCCGCTTCTGTTTTTGGCATAATTTGGCTTGGAAGCCCCTGATTCACTGGGCTGCTCTTTGCTGTTGCCAATATCTATGCATGGGACCTCGGAATTCAGGTTGGCGGCCTCTTATTGGCCCAGTCACCATTTACATTAACCTTTGCCGCCTTTGCCTCGAGGTTTTATTGATTTTGTGGCATCTGATTTGACAGAATGCCATTTTCGAGGTTCATTGCCCTCAAGCCCTACATTTTTGTATAAATTGTGCATGGTACTATTAGCTGTGATCCCCACCTTAGGGGGGTTGGGGCTATGTGGTGGTCAGGAAGCGCCTTGACCGTCACACATATAGAATTCCCACACTTGAGGCATACATTTTTTAATTATTGGAACAAAAATCTTGATTATGAGAATAGAAACCTTGTGGGCCACGTCAATTAGCTTTATGCCATTTGTTGTGATTGTACAGGATATTCCTGACCATCTCATTGTTTTTATGAGAGATATTAAACAAAAATAGTATCTATTAATTGCCTATTAGATGGGCCCACAGATTTAATACCCTGTTTGATAATAATTGAAGCCCTTATATACTATTGAGGATCTGACAGATCTGAGCTTTGGAATCCAGGGTAATTAATTATTAAATGATCTGACATTGATGCCAAATCGCCTCAGGTATGTGATTTAAGGGAACCCCCTTTTTAGGGGTTCCAAAATGGCGGAATCTTTAAGAAAATGGAGTACTTCCCCTATCTACATACAAAAATATTTGATTATAAGGAAAACAAAATAAGACTCCTTTTTACATCATTAAAATTTTAAATTGAATGAACTCAAAAGATTGTGCCTATATATAGCCTCCCACAATTGGCACAAATGTTAAAGTAATACATCTTTAGATCATTAAGCATGAATGACCAATTCTTATATATTTAGAGTACCTTAAGCGCAGATGACCAGTCCTTACATATTTAGAAGCCCTTAAGCTTAACAATTGTAACATGGATACTTTAATAAACTTAAAAAAGTCTAGCACATTATATTATAAACCTCTTTAATTAAGAATTAAATAGATTTTATCTCCCAATTCTGTGTATTTACGCGGATTTTGCTAAAAAATTACTTTTGCAGAGCTCTAAAACTCCTGATTTTATCTAATAAGATACACTTTTATGCACGCTTTTTTTCTGAACTAAGAGAATAAACTTAGTCATTTGGTGGAATCCCTCCTTGCTCTCTCATGGGGTCAAAGAGCTCTGTTAGGGTTGAGCATCATCTTAACTCCTTTATAAGTTTTGATTCAACCCCAAAATAGTGGCATGCAGGCATCCAGAGTCTTATCTGGGGTGCTTTCCGAGTTGTGGGCTGTTACCTGATTGGTGTTACCCAACACCTTTGTCCACTAATGGAAAGAGCCAGTCCATTATATTTAGTCTAATTAGTATAGTTAGCTGATATTGTGTCTGCAATTGGGGAGCTTTTGATTGTAATATCCTGAAATAGTATTTTACCTCCACTGGATTCCGTTCTTAGATGGTTTGTTTGTGTCAGCTCCACCATCTCAAACTCCCTTGTTTTTGGGGTACTAACCCTTTTGGTTCTGACCATATTTTTGTTCAGGGTAGCTACCTTGACATTTCAAAAGGTAGCCGGAAGGGTGAGATGGCTCCTACAGTTTGTGATAGCTAGCTGGTATTAAGTTTCTGTCACCATTTTTAATGAAACCCCAGTTATGAAAATTCCCAGGTCATAATAAGTTTGCAATGCAGTTGAGTCATTCCTAGCTCCTTTTAGTGTTAGCTTGTGAAATTCAAAGGTTTTCCAGGAACATAATGCCTTGTTTCAAGAGTTTTTTTACTTGACACTTACCTAGAAAATTTAAAACTCAAGATGCCAACTTAAGATTTCAGAGGTTTCCTTATTGTACACCTCTATAATCACTTGATGCTACATATACTTACCCGCCTGTCTGGGCTGATCCTCATCTACTCTGAATGCCACTTGCACTGCCCTTTAGACATATGTTTCTTCTTGTGGTATAGGGGAACCTAACTGAAAGGACAATCAAAATAAAATAGCAAAGAGTTCTTGGCTTTTAAAAATATCAAGCCAAATTATATTTGATGGTGATCCATATGTTGCTCTTTTCAAATTAAGTGGAACTGATATAATTGCTGTTCCTACACTGCCAACACCTTCCCAGTTGCTAATAAGATGACATGTTAGATATTTACCGTCAAAAGCACAATTTGTTTGTTCCTTTCCTGCATAGGCTGGTATACAGCAACCAAATTCTTTCCATCATTCCAATTGTTTAGACGCACCTGTCACACAATGTAACCATTTGATTGGTGGAGGATAATGTCACAGTTTTTCTATATTTCTAGGCCAAAGGCCCAAAGTGAAAATATGGAAATGACTAAAATCAAGTTGTAGTAAAATGCAATTAGGAATACATAAATTAACTAGATATTAACTACAAGTAATGAGAGCGTTCAAAAACCAAAGTATCATGCAATGTTGATGATATTGTTCTTTAAAAACACTTTAAGGCCAGTTCCAAAACATGTAAAGCTTATAAAGTTTTGAATTTTTTAGATTTATCTACTCTTTCAAGATAGACTTGCTTAATAAAAGCGTTTTCCTCTATTTTTTTAAAAAAATGTTTCTCAGAAGAACCCTCTTTTCTGAGGCACCAGGTTACTTATCAAATCACAGGTATGATTTTGAAAATAAAACCCTCTCAGGCCACAACATTTGGGTATATTGCTTTTAATCTATTTTTATTGTCAGCTGATATTGCGGCTGCCATTGGGGAGTTTGCTTTACAACACCTGGAAACTATTCATAATGTCCCTAGTTTAAGAGTTTGCAGAAATCAAACCTAGTCAAACCAGAAACAAGACTTTATGGCAATAAGACTCCATTAAAGGGGAGCGTCTAAATGAGGTAACAAACTGGTACTATGCTAGGCCATCATTAGGTGCAACAAACCAGAAAACATAGACAATGCACTCACTTCTGTGGTCTCTGCCCTCAAATCAAATCCTAAAAACAGCTATAATTTTAGACAAAGCGACTACAAATATAAAAGAGAAGAGATACCTGAACGAGATATCTTAGGCTCTGGTTAACAAAATGTGGTTTGTTCAGCACCTTTAACCCAACCATGTAACATGCCATGAAGTGAAGAAAGTAAAAATGATTGAAAATATACCATTTCAGGGTTGATACCACACCGCTTAAGAATTCTGGCGCTAACATGTTAAGGAGGCAGAAAAGGTCTTGTCAACATGAAGAAAGAGTCTCTATATGTTTAAAAACTATAAAATGTATTCAACCAAACATATTGGCTTATTTAACCTGATGTCTCTGCTCAATGAGGTGTTTTATAAAAAAAATATTTCTTTTGTCAATAAAGAACCCAATCTTTCCTTTTCTTCTTATGCTCACAAATGTCCCAATTTTTAACTCTGACCTACATTTTAGAAGCGTTATATTTTGTGTAGCAGCCAAAGTTCACATTAGTTATGCATTAGATTAATTAAAAAGCGTATCTTCTGGTGGATGTTATTTTTTCTTGTAACTCATGAAGTACATCAGAATTGCATATGACCTAATATATGGATTATAGACTGTGAAATCACAAGATATATAGTCTATTTGAGCTTGATCATCATTCCTCATCAAGATTGGTAAACTTATGATTAGTCACTTAAGACGGAGTTTTTATAACATGTGCTACAAACTACTACAAGGAACGCAATTGTTTAATGAGTTTGCTGCCATTGTGCATTATTTAAATAGATTTCTTTTTCTTCTGGTTATCATTTTTTTAGTATTTAAAACCTCAATAAATTGAAAAAGTGTTTCAAAGCCCAGACCAGACAATTAAATAAGGACAGCCTGGTCAAATGCATAGAACATTATGTGCAAGGGCATCAGGTTTAATTTTATCAAGGTCTTCAATGGCCATAAAAGATAATCTTGTATGCCCAGGAGCTGACACTAATAGCTAAAAGGGTTAAGTTTATCATCAACAAGTAGGTCCATGTGATCATACTACCAGGTCACCAGATGGAGTTTTTAGAGTAGGTTATCCTTTAAAAAAGAAAGTTCTAATGTGCCCCAGAGTGTTAGACCTTGCCTATGTGGGCCTGATCTTATTATTACTAGCAAATTTAACATATGGCCCCTTAATTGTGTCTCTCAGCACCTTATTCCTCATGTACGCCTGCTTTCAGTTAATAAAGTCTCTAGCGTTTAAGATTATTTTAAAAAAAGATTAATTGAGGTAGGTCAACCTTGGGATAAAAATACCACACTGTCAGACATTCACCTTCTTGAGTTAGGGGAAAATATGTTGGAGGTATGAGTGCTCCTGAATCTGCTACCATGATTGGCTCATCTCCTACCCAATCTTTGTATTATTGTGGTTATCAACAATATGAGTACCAATGGCAAAAAAGACCTTGGTGGATTCTCGGTGGAATCCTGACTATCAGAAAAATAAGGATTATAACCAAAATTGGCATAATAAGGTAATAACTGATAATAGGAATTCTCTGACTTCTCAGCAAATTTGAGGTGTTCATTACCACACAAATCTGACCACCTCCAGGGTGCAAAGATTTTACTCGATGATGATAGGGTAAACATTAACCAATCATTACCACATGAGTCTGACCACCACTGAGGTGAGAAGATTTTACTTGCTGGTGATTGGATACAATTCATCAAATCGCTACCACATGGGTCAGTTTTGCCTCAAAAAAATTTTATCTTCATTCTGATAGTCCAAAAGCCTATATTTCCTGATTTGAAGGACTCAGCTTTATATACTTTTTCCTCAAATACCCCTGGTCTCAAAATTTGAACTAGTTTAAATAGGAAAAACTAGTTTCAAGAAAAGGACCTTTTTTGGTTCTTCCCAGCTTAAAAACATTAAAAAAACATAAAAACTTTAACAAAGCGTTATTTTATACTTTTATTAAAAAGTAAGATTCTCACTTTGAGAAAATATTTGTGGCATCCGTTGGTGGATCCCACAAACTGGTGCTCACTACAGGGGTCTACCCTGAATAATTTGATAAAGTATTAAAAAAGCAATGGAGGCTGTAAATCTGAGCAGCTCTCCTGAATCCTGATTAGTTGCTCTTAAGAAGTAACTAGCTAGCTTTTTTTCCCGTCTTAAAAAGCTAGAGCTACAGCCTATTGAACTGTTGGGAGTGAGGCCACCTATGCCTATTCTCTCTGCAAAACCTGCTTCTTTGGCGCAACATAAAGTGGAGATCCCTACTGCGGGTTCTCTTTCAACTCAGCCAACAAGTGCGCGCCCTAAGGGTATATCCTCCAGAACTACTGGGGTTGTAAAAATGCCGGATAAAGCAAAGATAATTACCCCACCTCTCGTGGCAGTCTCCCCCCACTTCAATTACAACCTTGCCCATGGTTGAGAATACCTCTGCGGTTAACTCTGAGGGGGTTACGATGATGCTGGGTACTACTTATTGGGAGCTCCCGCGGAAGTGGAGGTCCCTGATCGCTTAAACACCAAAGGAGTAGATGAAACCACCATACCTGAGGATACTTACCTCCGCCAAGTTATAGGTTGTATGGAAACTATTGACACAGCCAGCGACGCTGATCAGCTCCTATCAAGTCTAATCCACCCTTTACAGCGAAGGCATACCATGCAGTCTATTTTGGAGACTCACCCTGAGACCGCACACAAATTAACCTCCACTTTTCATCTCAAGGAGGTCTTAGCGCTGTCAGCCAACTTTGGAAGCACACTTACCAAGGTTGAAGTAGTTGTTCACAAAGTCTGGGTGATGGCTATCCTGTATACAGGTTCTCCAGTGAATGTAATTTCATCTCAGCTGATGGAAAAAGATTAAATTGATGCCTGACTTGGATTGTATCAAGGAAGCTGGAACTGCGGGCCCAAACAACACCTGCGCTCTTGGCGCTTACCCCTCTCTTCCCATACGCGTTGGGAAGCTTATCCTATTGGCCCCCGCTGTGGCCTTAGATAATAACTCATATGATATGCTCATAGGTACTCAGTTTATGATCAAGTATAGAGCATCATCAACATGAAGCAAGGGTTCCTATCCTTAATGAACTATGAAGTTCCATCAAACTTATTCAACAAAGAACCCATCAAGAATGACTACACCTGCTTGGTTGAATACCCCTCTTCCGCTTTGTCTTTACATTATGTTACTTCTGGGCGTAACACTAAGAAATTGCCCAATTCAGTGGCGGCTAGCGATGGTATTCCATTCTATGCGGCAGATGAGGTGGTGATTAAAGCGGGTGAACAACGAGTGGTTGACACGAAAATCACACTCCAAATCCCACGCCACTGCTTATTACACCTCTTAAGCATCAACGGAGTTAGCCCTTTTGAGTCTCGGGTATTGCCTGGCGTTTTAGACCCAGCCTATCAGAGGCCTATTACTCTACTGTTGGGAAACCTCACCAAAAAGTACATAATTGTAAAAAAGCACCAGGAGGTGGGCCGAGGGTTTTTACTCCCTGTGGAGGAAGTTGAACAAATTCACTCTATTGGCTCAATGGATAATTTAGTCCTAACCGCAGATAACCTAGTATGTACCTTGCTGAACGTCCATATTTTGGATGAGCTGACCTCAGATGAGTTGAAGAAAGTGCAAACTCTTCTGGATGGTTATAGTGATATATTCTTGAAGTTGGACAATGTTTATGGCCACATGAAGGGCTGGTGTCACTCCATTGATGTGGGTGATGCCCATCCCATTAGGTCAAAACCTTATCGCAAGTCAAAGATGGAGGAGCAACAAATGAGGATGGAACTCACGCAGTTATTAGACGTGGGGTTATTAGTTCCTTTGCAAAGCCCTTGGTCCTCCCCTTCTGCTAATTAAGAAAAAATTGGAGGTCACCAGGTAGTCATGGACTACCGCAGGTTAAACAATCTTATGAAAAGGGATAGCTATCATATCCCACGCATTGACGATGCCCTGACCCAGCTTTCAGGCTCAAATCTTTTCTCTGCCATGGACTTGGACAGTGGTTATTAACAAATGGATCTATCTCCCCAAGACCAGGAGAAATGCGCTTTGATATGCAGTGAAGGTCTTTTCCAACACAAGCGATTACCTCAAGGGTTGTGCAATGCACCTGCCTCTTTCCAGCGTGCAATGGATCACATTTTGCAGGATCTCAAGTTAACCTGCGTTATCATCTACCTTGACGACATTACCATATTTTCAAAGACCTTTAATGAACACCTTGATCATTTAAAAGAGGTATTTTAAACGCTTATGATGCTCAACTATCAAAATAAAGCCTTCAAAGAGTTTGTTCTTCCAAAAGAAATTAAACTTCCTTGGACATACCATTTCTTGAGAGGGAATCCAACCCATACAAGATAAGGTTAGAGCGATTGCCAGAATGCCACCCCCAAAAACCTATGGAATATACAGGTATTTTTAGGGATGATAGGGTATCACCATCAGTTCATCCCTAAGTTTGCCCAACTCAGAGAGCACCTTGTTCGCTTACTAAAAAAGAAATTCCCTTTTCGATGGGGCACTGAACAGAAGGCCACCTATGAAACAATGAAGTTGCTGCTGCAAGAACGGCCTATCCTAAGGCATCCTGATTATGGAAAACCGTTTATTTTGTTTACAGATGCCTCAGACTACGCCGTCAGGGACATCCTAGCCCAACTGGATGAAAAAGGGGTAGATCATCCTGTCTCATACTTTAGTAAAATGCTATCAAAAGCAGAACACAACTATAGTGTTACCAAGAAGGAGTGTCTCGCTGTTCTACTCGCAGTGAAGCATTACCGCCCTTTCTTGTATGGGACCTCTTTCATTGTGATCATGGACCAAGCATCTTTAAAATGGTTGCAAAACATGAAGGACCCTACGGGGCGCATAGCTCGCTGGGCTCTAAAGCTCCAGCATTACAATATGAAGATCAAACACCGCGCTGGAACCTGCCACCTGAATGTTGATGTGTTAACTCGGCTGCCCATCCTCCACCTAGATAACAGTGAAGCGGAGCGGCTGTATGAACTTCTAATGACCCCAAACGACTGGGAAGATGAGGATGAGCCTGTACAGAGGATGTTGACATGGCACTCCCATAACACAAAAGTAGAAAGTGGAAAATTGTATAAACAAGTGGGGGCGAAATGGTTGCCCTACCTACGACCCTCAGAACATTTACCTGTCATCTTGGAAGCTCATACAACTTTAGGCCATGGAGGAGTAAAGAAAACCTATGAGTGGATCAAGGATCGGTATTTTCTGGGAGGGAATTATGGAGGCCATTGTTGAAGTCTTGGATGCTTGCCTTACGTGTAAGAAGCAGTCTTGATTCAATACTAGATACCAATATTAGCCAACTACCCCACAACAGCCATTCCATACCACGAGCTTGGACATAGTAGGGCCGCTTCCTCAAACCACCAGTGGAAACAGATATATTTTGGTAGGCATTGACCACTTCACGAAGTGGGTTGAAGCTGTGGCGCTGCCAGCCCAAACTGCTAAGGCCACTGCCACCTTTCTTCACCAAAATATTTTCACTCAACATGGGTGCCCTCAAGTACTACCCTGTGATAACGGGAAAAGTTTTAAATCCAGAGTAGTCAAAATCTTACCTGCTTCCATGGGAGCCCAACAACTGTTCTCAGCTCCATATAACCCATCAACCAATGGTACCGTAGAGCGAGCCAATGGTACTCTGGTTTTGATTTAATGGAAAATAGCTTCATCTGATCCCCTTCATTGGGATCATTATCTCCCTAGTGCTCTTATGGCTTACCAAATTAGCTATCACCAGATTCTGAAAATGTCCCCTTTCTGAGTTTTGTATGGCAGGGAACCAGGCATACCTGCCCTTCTAGCTAAGGATGTCTTCTCTAGTGGAGAGGAGCCTGAGAAAGCCATGCAAAGGTTAGCTAACCGCATCATTCAGCTTTAATCAGAGGCTATGACCAACCTAGCCAAAATGGTCACTAAAGAAGGCAAGCTGCCAATGAGCTTCAGGCTCCCCTACCTTCATTCCAAGTGTCAGATATGGTTTTATACTACCACAATCACATAACACCCCATAGTGGCAAACTTGAATTGATCTGAGAGGGGCCATTTACCATCAAATATAAGAGAGGAAATGAGTATTCTATCAAATCTTTGGTTACAGGAATTATCATAAACAGGGTACATGGCTGCTTCCTATGACCCTACACCCCTCCCAACATTCTTGAGGGGGCAATGTCAGACATTCACCTTCTCAACTTAGGAGAAATAATGTTGGAGGTATGATTGCTCCCAAATCTGCTACCATGATTGGCTCATCTCCTACCCAATCTTTGAATAATATTGTGGTTATCAATGATATGAGTACCAATGGTGAAAAGACCTTGGTTGATTCTCGGTGGAATCCTGACTATCAGAAAAATAAGGATTATAACCAAAATTGGCGTAATAAGGTAAGAACTGATGATAGGAATTCTCTGACTTTGTTGGCTGAAATTTGAGGTGTTCGTTACCATATAAATCTGACAACCTCTGAGGTGCAAAGATTTTACTCGACAATGATAGGGGTAAACATTAACTAATCATTACCACACAAGTCTGACTACTGCTGAGGTGAGAAGATTTTACTCGCTGGTGATTGTATACAATTCATCAAATCACTACCACATGAGTCAGTTTTTCCTCAAAAAATTTTATCTTCGATCTGATAGGCCAAAAGCCTATATTTCCTAATTTGGAGGACTCAGCTTTATATACTTTTGCCTCAAATACCTCTGGTCTCAAAATCTGAACTAGTTTAAATAGGAAAAACTAGTATTGAGAAAAGGACCTTTTTTTGGTTTATCCCAGCTTAAAAAACAATAAAAAACATAAAAACTTTAACAAAGCGTTATTTTAAACTTTTATTGAAAAGTAAGATTCTCACTTTGAGAAAATATTTGTGGCATGTGTCGGTGGATCCCACACACACTGAATTTTTCTATAGCCAGTACAGGTTTTGAACATGTGTCAAACAAAAGCCTGAACAAGAGTGGAAGCAGGAAATACACTGCCAGGCTAACCACCCTTGTTTGGAATTTCTAAAAGCATATGCAATTTTCCCAAGAGAATTCCATGCTATAACATTAGTGGGGCTTTGTTTGGAATTATTTGATCAATGAGCATCAAAGAAGATCAAGTAATTATTGAAGGAGTATGCAGAGATTTTAATTACCACATAATACTTTAGAAAAAATGAAGGACATCACTCATTGGATTTTAACAGAAGACATTCTGCCTATATGAGATCTTCCTTTATAAAAAAAGCATTCTTAGATAATCCAATTTGTGATATAAATTTAACAGTTATTGAAGAATGATACTTGTATCATCCAGAATCCCATGACCTTACCCCTGTGGTTATAAGAAATATGGCCTTCAGTAGGTGGTAGTAAAATTTAGGGAACTAAACATGGTGATAAATAAGGAATGCTACCCTTACTAAATCAATTATTCATTTTAATTTCTCAATGGACCCATAATTTTCAGCCCTAATTCATTTCAGTAGTTATTGGCGGATTAAGTTTATACCCAAAGACTAGGATAAGACTTTTAGTAGCCAATAAGGGGCAATTTGAGCCAACTTGAATGCTACAGGGCCTGTGAAATATCGTAATAAAGTTCCAATAGGTGATGGATAGACTCTTAGGCTATCTAATGCTATTGTGTCCCTGGTATATCTTTCCGATATTATAATGTAAAAAATCATAAAAGGCACCACAATTATCTTTGTAAAATATTAAACCTGCTCATCGGCCTTTCTCTGAGTAAAAAAAGCTCAAGTGCTTATTATTTGTAGTAAAGATATAGTTTTTATGGCATAAGTTTATGCAGAAGCCTTTTTCCCGTTGAAAACTCTATTGCAACAAATTCAATTTAGGACTGTTATTTTGTAATATATATTGGCAAAGATGAGCGGACACCAAGTAAAAATTTATTTGTTCAGGTTATTATCAGCAAATAACCCCAATAAACTTATTACTGCACAGATTCAGTTCTTGTGTACTTTGTCCGCGTTGTATAGTATATGATATTATTGTTGATAATAGTATGACAACTATTATCTTTAGTTGAGTGAATTTCTATATCTTGGCCCAACACTCAGCCAGTATTCCCGCTTGAAATACTTGAGATGTGGTGATATAGAAACTCGTTCTCTCATTCTGTCCAAACCAATCTTCTGAGATTCCCTGGTGATAGTCTCTTCAGTCCAACAACAGATGGAAGCAATACCCAATTTTTTTCTCTCTAGATCCCCGCTCAAATCTTTACTCTTTCCATAAGAGTCTCCCAATTATCTCACACAACAATAGTATCCTTGAGAAGAATAGAACAATGAAAGCTGATAATAGTTTACTACTTAAAATATATACCAGATGAAAACTATAAATCTAGTTGTTCTGATAAATACTATTTTTGTAAAGTGCTGTATTTTATTATAAGTGAATTCTAGATAATATATAGTGGGGATTCGGTTGTCTAACCATCAGTTGACACCTCTTCAATAAAATTGCAACTGTTGCCATTGAAACACCCATCCTCATCTTGGCAGAAATGGTCTTCCCCATCCAAACTAGGATTCCGTTGTTGGACAACCTTGAGACCTAAAAGGAAAGAGTCAGAAAACGTGTCCCTAACGTTTTCCTCTAAATCTAAGTGAACCAACCATATTTGGCTAGCTACCTGCTTAGGTAATGAGACTTATTACCCATTAAGGCAGGTCATGCACCAACTGATTGATTCACTAGTTTCAGGTGGCATCACTCACCTCACAACTTGCTGCTCATTCCCAATCAGTATATGATGAAACCTGACTAATCCAAATTGGTAAATCTGATAATTAATCACTTCAGATGCCCCTATTTCATCAGCAACTCCACCCAACGAGATTTTAAGTATTCATCCAGATTAATCCCCAACAGATATGACCAGGTGAATATTTAATATCCCCAAAACATAATTACTCCAAGATTTTAGGTCAACCAAATACCAATTTACCTCGCCTTAAGGAATTATCCTCTAGAGATTCCTGGTAATTTAGCAGGCTGGGAATATGGGAAAAGTTCCAACACATCCCCCCTCTTGCCTAGTGTAAAAATTTATAGGTTTTCTGAATATTTTTGGCCAATAACCCCTTTAAACTTACAACTGCTCAGGTTCAGTTTCCTCATGCACCTTGTGTTGTAAGAATATATATAATCCAATAATAGTATGATGACTATTATCTGTAGTTGAGTTAGAATTATCTTCAGGCCCAATGCTTTGGCTGGTATTTCTGATAATACTGAATATTGCATTCTTAGGGATTCGTTCCCTAAATACTGTCCACTCGATCTTTGTTGAGATCCTCTGATGACAGTCCCTTTGGCCCAACACACAGTTGGCAGCAATCCCTTAGATAAGTTCCCTTCATCTCTAGATCCCCATTCAGATCTCTACTCTTCTCTGAGAGTCTACCAATTATTGCCTTCTGCAATAATATCCTTGAGATTGAATCTTCACACTAGATGCTGACAGTCCAACTATTACCAAATCTACAGTCAAACTAATAAGGTTCTTTATTAGTTCTTTCCCAACTGTAAACTTGTGTCAATCAGTGATTATTTTCCAGTGTAATACTTGAGTGTTTTACTACTATACTACTTTACTACTGTACTACTACTTTCGAGTGTTTGATTGTTTGAGTGTTTTTTATTATAGTGAATTCTAGGAAATTATAGGGGTTTTGGCTGTCTAACCCTCAGTTGACACCTCTTTTGCTGAAACGGCAGCCGTTGCCATTGAATCACCCTTCCTCATCTCAGCAGCAATGGTCTTCACCATCCTTACTAGGATTCCAACGTTAGACATCCTCAAGACCTCAAACAAAAGAGTCAGAAATATATCATTAACGTTTTCCTCTCGATCCAAGTGAATCATCCATAATTGGCTAGCAACCAATCAAGTCACTAGTTGCAGGTGGCATCACTCGCCTCGCAACTCATTAAACATTCCCAATCAGTCAGTGATGAAACCTGACCAAACCCAATTGGTACACCTGATAGTTAATTACTATCAGATGCCCTTATTTCGTCGGCCACTCTGCCCAATGAGATATTAGGCATTCATCCAGATCGATCCCTGATGGATATGACCAGATAAATATCCTAAAATTACCTGAACATAGTTCCTCCAAAATTTGGGTCAACCAATTTCCAATTCACTTCGCCTTAAGGAATTTTTCCCCTAGTGATACCAGGTAATATAGCAGGCTGGGAATATGGGCAAAAATCCCAACACATCCCCCCTCTTGCCTAGATTTCCAGCAAGAAAAGGACTGGGCATGGAAACACCGCTTTGGACACCTGGTCAAATACTTCATTGGTTCAAGCGGAGTACTTCATCAATACTCAATGCTGCTTGGGACAACCTTCAGCATATGGCATTCCTCCTCTTCCTCCTCGCTACCACCTACTCAGAGCGCGGTCCCCATGACCTCTTGTCATGCCAGGCAATTGATTTACTTGTGTCAATCTTTTTCCCAGGATCCATTTTTCCCCTGTCAGGGTATAAGACCCTCTGTCATATTCAGGTTTCTTGGTCCACCGTCTTAGAATTCCTGATTCTCTCCTCATCCTAGACAGGAGACTCTTGCCATCGATATACATCTCACAGCTTAATTAAAAATACTTATATATATTCACCTTCATTATTTTGTTTATAACCTCTCTGGCTGTAAGTCATTCTTCCCTCAGAAAGCTTATTTCATTAATTTTTATAAAAATTAATTTCCCAAAAATTGAAGCCTAATGGAGTGTAGGGTGCATAATGTTAACTTCTATATCAGTCTGACATCCCCCTCTAGTCCTGCTCATATATCAAGCTCAGAGTCTCGCTACCAACAGCTTCTTAATTGTCTATCCAATTTGGACCTCCGCCTCTTCCAGCGAATGAGTCAGGATGCTTGGTGGACCCTCTTCTATGGTCCTTCCAGGACTCATATGCCTAGCCTGGCGCAAGCAGCTAGTCCCTCCATCGAGTTACCAGAAATGGTATCCAATCCCATCAAAACCAGGCATGCCATCATTTCGAATAACTCTCAGACAACTCTTCCCATGCAGTTGATCCCTGAGTTGGACTTCAAAAATCCTTCTGAATTAAGCTCCTTTCACTTAGGCTCTAAGCATTATCGATGCTCTGGAGATTATGCCAACTGCTCTAGATCATTTGTTCCTGGCTGGGTCAGATTTCAACTGCTCTAGATCATTTGTTCCTCTTCCAACTTGGTCAATTCTACAAACCCGCTGTACTGGTTTCTGAGCTCACAATTGGGAACAGCATTTATATTGAGCTCCCCTATGCTGCACTTCACGCGCTTATCACCAAGGCATTGTCATTAGTGCTGAATCCCTCAGATCTGGACAACCTTCTAGATTGGGATACTGCCACTTATGCTCTCCGCTTTGCTGGCTAAGTTCTTCAAAGTTGGTCGATGAAGCTCCCAGCCTCGCCTGACTTTCATTGGTCATTCAGCTTCAGCTTCTGCAAAGCCCATAGTTGTTGTTTACAGGATGCAATCCGTTTGTTACATGACTACCACATCTCTGGAGCTTACCATTGCTATCTTCCATTAATGGTGCTAATTGGGGGTATGATTTGACAACCTCCCTCAAGTATTCCTTCTTTGCTGCTGGCTCACATGTCTGGTGCTCTTGATGAGGCCCGTCAGCAGACATTCAAGACAATTCTCCCAGCGCTGGTGCCTTATCAGGATTACTTGGGGTTATTTGCCAATTGCCTCTTCCTTTATTGCTGTTTTCCACTCCACTCCGAGGTTTCATGATTGGCATCCTCTGAAATATCTCTCTTCCCCTAGTCGCGTTTTCTCAGGGCTTAGAATCCACTCAACAAACATGGTTTTGAGTAGGACTCGCCCTTGCAAGTGTCCAATTGCATATCAATTTCAATGGACTATTCCTCCCTACTGTGATCCATCCTCCCTCCCCCAAGAGGCGACATAGGTGGAATCATCCCCGCACTGAGGACAATTAATAAAAAAATAAAAAATTTTGTAATAATATATAAGCTTCTTTTTCTTATCTACACTTTTAACATATATATATTATATTTTTTTATATGGGACTTGACCTTGTTTTAGTTCAAAGGTCCATCTTTTCCCCCAAACTGGATCCTGGGCACTTAAACCTACCAGTTTTCTATGGTTCAGAGGTCCTTTTTTGGACTTGACCTAATCATCAGGACATGACCAACTTAATGGTTCATCAGTCCTTCAGGAACTCTTTTTTTATTATTTTTTTGATCCATCGCTTTAAATATTTAGCGTGGACTCAATTTACTACTCTTCCATCCAAGAGATTCTTGATGGAAAATAAGCATCAGTTGACATCTTGGCGATTACTTTAAACGGACCTGACCATAGTGCATCCAACTTGTTTCTTTGTCCAAACCATGCATATCGCATTAGCAGCTCTTTCTCCTATTCAATATTCTTCTAATGGCAGTCAGTTTCTATCATCCGTCAATTTCGCTCATATCCTTTTCTTTAAGGAACTGTTGAATGCTTGTGATTGCATATTGATCAGGATACTCATCAGTTGGTTCAGGTATTGTTCAGTACTCATCCCTGACGTAGATTCTACTACCAATATATAATATTGGTGGTAATGCGGCCTTCCTCCCATAAAGTAATTCAAATGGCATCTTTCCCATCGCTGTATGATGACTAATGTTGTAGGCGAATGCCACCGAACTCAGGTACATTCCCCACATGGATGTTCTCCCTGCAACTAACTTCCTCAGCGTCGCGGCCAGCGTCCCATTGACCATTCTACCAGTCTGTTCATCTCCGGCCAATATGGTACTGAAACAACTCCCTGGATCCCCATTATTTCGTTTAGCCTTGGGATCACATGGGATGTGAAGTTGGTCCCATTATTGCTCAGCATAACTTGTGGACACCCAGGCTGGTATACTACTTGATCCAGGATGAATCTCATAGTACTGGTAGCGTCTACTCTGATTAGGGCCTTTAGTTTCAACCTATCTTGTCAGATGGTCAATGGCAACTATGATGTACTTGACTCCTCCTGTGCTCATTGCCAACGGTCCCATCATGTCTATAGATACCATGTGCCATGCAAATCCAGGTCAGACTAGTCAGTATCCAGTTGTATTCTTGTGTGCTTTATGCAATTGGCATTCCACACAACAATCCAGATGGTCTGCGACATCATAGTTGATTGATTCCCAGTAATAATACTGGCAAATATGGTCAGTTGTTTTTCTCAGGCCTCTGTGCCTGACAACCTTATGAATGGCAAGAATGATCGCTACTCTCTCCGACAGTTTTGGGAATAATAGATATTTCCTATTCATCATCTTAAATCCTTGTCCATCCATGGTCTTGGTGTTTTCCATCGCTTTTCAAAGCGCACCTTGGATTTCTTGAGGCTCATCCTCAATTCTTCCTTCGACCATTCTCTGGAATAGCTCATCCACCTGCGGATATACCAACTGAACCATTGGTAACTGCAATAAGCCATCCGCATTCTGATGAGAAGCCCCCACTCAGTGGACTATCTCATTATCATAAGCTTGAAGTTTGAGTGCCCATCGGGCCAGTCGTCCTTCAGGTTCCCTCAGATTGTGCAGCCAACGCAACAGAGAGTGGTCTTATATCACCTTAAAGTGTGTTCCATGGACATACACCCAAAACTGTTTACAGGTGTAAATGACTGCAAGGCATTCACTCTCAGTTACAGTGTAATTCCTCTCTGTGGCAGAGAGTGTCCAGCTCACATATGCCACTGGATGTTCGTCCCCAAGTTCATCAACTTGGCTCAGTATGGCGCCAATTGCCATCAACGAAGCATCAGTTTAAATGATAAACTCTCAATTGAAATTTGTATATTTCAGAATTGGCGAATTTATCAAGTACCAGCGTAACTCATCAAAGGAGTCCTGAGCCTCATCATTCTATATGAATCCTTTAGTTGGATTCTTCAATAAATGGAATAAGGGCTCAGCTATTCAGGTGAAGTCCCAAATAAATCTTCTATAGTATCCAACCATCCCAAGGAATACTTGGATGTCTCAGACACTCTTCAACACAGCCATCTTTTCATTAGCTGTTATCTTCTGGGGTTGTGGCTGCAATCTATTTGCATTGATCACAAATCCCAGGTATTCAAGCTCCTTCTTGAAGAAGTGGCACTTCCGTGGCTTGATCTTCAGATTAGCCATGGTCAGTCTCTTAAACACTTCCTCCAAGTGCTGAAGGTGATCAGTAAACGTCCTACTGAACACATTTATATCATTCAGATATACCAAGATGCACGACAACTTCAGGTCGCTTAATACCGCATCCATGGCCCTCTGGAACGTTGCGGGCACATTACAGAGACCCTGGGGCATCCTAGTCAGCTGGTATAACCCCTGTGCGGTGATAATTGCACATTTTTCCTGGTCCTCTGCTGGCAAGTCAATCTGCCAGTATCCTGAGATTAGGTCCATCGTGGAGAAATACTTCGCTTATCCTAATCAGTCTAGCGCATCATTGATCCTCATTAGGGGATATGAATCCTTCTTCAAAATTTTATTCAGTCTCCGATAGTCAATCACTACCCAATTTAATCCATCTTTTTCTTTACAATCAAAATCAGGCTTACCCAGGGACTTGAAGACGGAACTAGAAGCCCATGCTTTACTAGTTTGCTGATCTCATCTTCCACTACTGCTTCAGTGGCTTTTGATCTTCAGATCAGTCTCATTCTTATTGGTAAATTTTCTCCAGTGTCAACTTTGTGAATTACACCTTGCGCACATCCCAAATCGTGATCATCCTGCGTGAATATTTCCCAATGTATCTCGAATAATTTGAGCACCTCCTCCTTCTGCCCTTCTGGCAGATCTGCAAGCTGCTCTTGATCAACTAATAAGCTGATGCTTTTGGCCACTCCAGCCAGTGATCCCATTTCCTTGAGAGATCCAAAATCATGGAATTGTCTCAATTCTGCCTTTGGGATTAAATGAACAAACACAACGATTTGATTTTCTTAATCTTCATCATTTTTTTGCTTAAATTCTCCAAGAGAACTCGTATTTCTCCATGGACCAGCATAATTATCCCAGGAGCCACTCAAGGCTCCACTCTGGACTTCTTCCAGGGGCTTTCAACTTCTCCATACAACAACTCTGGAATCTCTAGAGTCAACCCTGTGTTGACTATCATCTGTGATCTGGCCAGTATGGTTTCTTCTTTCTTGATCTGCAAGGGAATTCCCCAGTTCTCTAGGATCTTGGCCAGCATCTCCCATCGCTTCCTACCAACTAATTGGTACAATGCCATCATTGTATTTCAAGTTGATGAAATTATTTCTCCAGTTCAACGGAACTTCACCATTCTTTTGATAT
Source organism: Massospora cicadina (assembly GCA_022478985.1). Lineage (NCBI taxonomy): Eukaryota > Fungi > Entomophthoromycota > Entomophthoromycetes > Entomophthorales > Entomophthoraceae > Massospora > Massospora cicadina. The sequence continues at coordinate 8,622 of JAKSZP010010728.1, read as the reverse complement.
ACCAATGATAACATCTGACCCAGAATGGTCAATGTATTATCCTCAAAGTTACATTTAACTCCATATTTCCGCAGAAACTCCATTCCAATCAGGATATCATAGTTTTAATTCACCAAAACTATTGCTGGCGCGGATACCACCAATGACCCAAATTGTAGTGGCAGCTCACTATACGCTCCACAGGAAATGGTGGTGTTCAGCCCGGTTGTTCCATATTCCTTCTTGTGTTCCAAGTCCGGAGAGATCTTCATCTTCTTCACCAGCTTGGTTGACACAATGTTGATGGGCGCTCCACTGTTGACTATTGCCCATACTTTTACTCGATTCACCTGAATATCTATATACATACACTCAGAGTAATTTAATAGGGTATTTACTGAGTAAATTGCGGCATTATTAGCTGAATTTAGGGTATTAATTATCTGCGCTGATAATTCAGGAAACAATTCCTTAATCATGCCAAGGGAATCGACAGGTTGACCTCATCTAACCAAATATTGGTTAACTCATCAGGATTTAAGCCATCCGAATCTTCTCTGCCAGTTGTTGGGTGTACGGTTGGGCAACCTCCTGAACTATCTCAGGGTTGATCTTCTTCGCCCCAGCTCTGGTCATGGCGTTTATATCCATGTTGACCACTTGATATATTGGATCCTGCTCGTCATCCATGAACAAATCGCTGATATCTATTTCTTCATTCATCACATTGGGAGGAACAGGTTTCTCCGCCATCCTAGACTGTTCCTTGTCTAGACAGTGGGACCTTTTCCCAAATCCTTCATGGCTGCTATTTCCTTATCCTGGACCATATGAACTTGATCCTTCGGCGTTTTGCAGTGTGTGGCAAAATGCCCTTTCCCTCCACACTGAAAGCAGACCTTTTTCTTTTTGTTTAACTGATTGTGATCCTTGGGCTTTTTCCCCAGCACAGTTCAGTTAAAAGTCTCCTTTGCTCCTTCGCCTCCCTTCATGGGATTTGAACTTTGGACTGGATTTGACTTGAAGCTTCTATTAGGAGCATCGAACGTTGCTCCCAAATTCTTCAAATTGTCTACTATTTGCGAGGTAGTTATCTTGGTCGCGAAAACAGTAGACATCATTTGATGCAAATCATGATAGAGCCAACGGGCCGCTTACAAAGCGATTCTTGCATCAAAGTTGTCTAACACCTTTGCTCCATCCAGGATCTGTGATTCCTGGTAGAATCAATCTGCGAAGCTTGCAAGGGACTCATCTTTACAGAATTGAATTCCCATAAAGTCTTTCTTGCATTTTGACATGCGGGTTGGACTGCCAAATTCCTTCATTATTGCTGCCTTAGCCTCAGCATAAGACCAGCTGTCCCCCTTCAGGTGGGGTAACACCAGATTCTGACAATCTGTGTTTAAGCAGTTCATGACCATTAACGCCTTCTGAAGATCCCTGTATCTATTCATGGTCATGTCAAATAGTCAGAAAAACGCTGTGGCATTATATTGATGAAATGTAGGCAATTTAGGGGTTGCCCTAAATTCCTCTGAGTCAGTTTGGGCCAACTCTCTCAGTTAGGCTATTTGGTTTACTTGCGGAGTGTCATTGGGCATCATTTCCAAAATAGCATTTTAATGCGGGTGGCATATTTCTTGGGGTATTCGTTTTCCCAAGTATCATTCATGGAATTCCTTCTTTGACATCATTGGCCACGTCTGACTCGCTTGCACTTCTGTGTGCTTTCAATTTCTCTACTTCTTTTAATAACTTCTTGATGTCTGCACTGAATTTTCTCAAATGAATGTGATGCTCTTCACATTTTATTTTCAGAAATAGGATCTCTCAGATGAGGTCTCCTTCTTTCTTCTTTAATGAGTTTACTTTGCCAAGTAACTCATTCCTGAAGTTGCTACATTGTCAACTCCTTCTTCCACCTTAATTACTCATTCCTCCAAGGCTGCGAACTCCCGGTGGTCCACAGAGTTTAAAGCGTTATGGTTCACTGTGGCATCTCAGTCCACAACCTATGCATTTCCTCTTTGTGCGACATTCTGGATTAATTCTTCAAACCAAATACCCCTGTAGTGAGCACCAACTTGTAAAAATTAATAGGTTTCCTGATTATTTTTGACTAATAACCCCTATAAACTTATTACTGCACAGGTTCAGATTCCTTGTGCACCTCGCGTTGTAAGAATATATATAATCTGATAGTAGTATGATGACTATTATCCGTAGTCAAGTTAGAATTATCTTCAGGCCCAACGCTTCGGCTGGTATTTCCAATAATACTGAATATCACACTCTTAGGGATTCATTCCCTAAATCCTGTCCACTCAACCTTCGTTAAGATCCTCTGATGACAGTCCCTTTGGCCCAACACACAGTTGGCAGCAATCCCTCAGCCGTGGTTCCCTTCATCTCTATATCCCCACTCAGATCTCTACTCTTCTCTGAGAGTCTACCAATTATTGCCTTCTGCAATAATATCCTTGAGATGGAATCTTCGCTATATGCTGATAGTCTAGCTATCAACGAATCTACAGTCAAACTAATAAGGTTCTTCATTAGTTCTTTCCTGACTGTAAACTTGTGTCAATCAGTGAGTATTTTTCAGTGTAATACTTGAGTGTTTTACTATTATACTACTTTACTACTACTTTCAAGTGTTTGAGTGTTTTTTATTATACTGAATTCTAGGGAATTTATAGGGGATCTGGCTGTCTAACCCTCAGTTAACACCTCTTTCAATGTAATGTCAGCCGTTGCCATTGAATCACCTTTCTCATCTTGGCAGCGATGGTCTTCCCCATCCTGACTAGGATTCCGACGTTAGACATCCTCAAGACCTCAAATGAAAGAGTCAGAAATGTATCATTATTGTTTTCCTCTCAATCCAAGCAAATCATCCATAATTGGCTAGCAACCAATCAAGTCACTAGTTGCAGGTGGCATCACTCGCCTCACAACTCATTAAACATTCCCAATCAGTCAGTGATGAAACCTGACCAAACCCAATTGGTACACCTGATAGTTAATTACTATCAGATGCCCTTATTTCGTCGGCCACTCTGCCCAATGAGATATTAGGCATTCATCCAGATCAATACCTGATGGATATGACCAGATAAATATTCTAAAATTTTCTGAACATAGTTCCTCCAAAATTCGGGTCAACCAATTTCCAATTCACTTCGCCTTAAGGAATTTTTCCCCTAGTGATACCAGGTAATCTAGCAGGCTGGGAATATGGGCAAAAAACCCAACACCTAGACTCCAGTGAGAAAAGGACTGGGGCATGAGAATACCACTTCAGATACTTGGTCAAATACTTCATTGGCTCAAGCAGAGTATGATCTTTAATACTTAATACTTCTTGGGATGACCTTTGGCATGCGGCACTCTTCCTCTTCCTTGTCACTACCGCCTACTCAGAGCGTGGTCCCCATGATCTACTATCATGCTGGGCTGATCAATTTACCAATTATGACATTAGGCTCAGGATTTAGTTTCCCCCATCAGGGCATATGGCCTGCTGTCATATTAAGGATTCTTGGTCTGGCGCCTTTATTTCCTAATTTTCTCCTCATCCTAGACAGGAGACTCTTGTCATTGATGTTCATTTCATAGCTCAATTAAAAATACTGATTTATGTTCACCCTTGCTATTTCTCTCATAACCACTTGGCTCAAGTCATTCCTAATTCTTCTCTTGGAGAGCTTATCCCATTAATTTTGAGTTTAAATTTCTCCAAAAATTGGATCTTAATGGATTGTAGAGTGCATAATGTCAACTTCCATATAAGTTCGACATCCCCCTCTTGTCCAGCTCATATGTCAAATACTGAGTTGCGGTACCACAGTTTCTTAAAAGTCTGTCCAATTCGGACCTCCGCCTCTTCCAGCAAATGAGTTGGGATTCTCGGCGGACCCTCTTCTATGGTCCTTCCAGGACTCATACGCCTAGCCTGGCACAAGCAGCTAGTCCTTCCATTGAATTACTGGAAACAGTAACCAATTCCTCCAAAACCAGGATTGAGATTGTTTTGAACAAATCTCAGCTGATTCTTCCTCTGTTGTCAATTCCAGAGTTGGATTTCAAGACTCTCCTGAATTCATATCCTTTTGCAGATGCACTGACCATCATTTTGGATGCTCCTGAGATTATGCCTTTCACTATTGATCACCCTTTTCTTGTCAGGTCATACCTGCTTCCTGAGTTTTTCTTCTGACTCAGACAATCCTACAAACCCGCTGTCTTGGCTACCAAGCTCACCATTGGTAACAGTATTCATTTTGAGCTCCCCTACACTGAACTATGGGCCAAAGTCACTGAGGCTTTGTCCCTAGAGCTGAATCTCTCAAATCTTGAGAACATCCTAGATTAGGATACCACTGCTTATGCTCTTTGCTTTGCTGGCCAAGTTCTTTAAAGTTGGTCTATGAAGCTTTCAGCCTCTCCCAGGTTTCACCGTTCCTTCAGCTTCAACTTCCAAGAAGCCTGTAGTTGTCAATTGCAGGAAGCCATTTTATCCCTGCAATAATCTCATCTCCAGCGCTTCCCATTGGTATCTTCTGCTGATGGCTTTAGTAAGGGGCATGATTTGGCAACCCCTGTCAAGCATCCTTTGTTTGCTGCTGGCCCATATGTCCAGTGTTCTTGATAAATACCGTCGTCAGGTGCTCAAGGCTAATCTTCTGGCTCTGCTACCATATTGGGATTACTTGGGGTTATTCACTGACTGCTTCTTCTTATACTGTTGCTTTCCTCCCTGCTCCAGGGTTTCACAATTGGCTTCTTCTGACATTTCAATTTCCCTTCCCCTAGTCGCTTTCTTGCAGGGCTCTGCGTACACTCAAAGAACGTGTTTTCATGTAGGTCTTGCCCTTGCTAGCTTAAATCTCACATCAATTTCAATGGGCTATTCAAACCTACTGCGATCTATCCTCCCTCCCCAAGAAGCAACATATGCATAATCATCCTGTATTGAGGACAATTAATAAAAATAAAAATTATAAAACTATATCAGTTTTCTATGAAGTTTATAGTCTTTTTTTCCAGCATTCTATCAAGCTTTTATAATTTTTCTTCTTCCTTTTTTCATGGGACTTGAAGTTGTTTTGGTTCAGCGGTCCATCTTTTTATTTTCCCCCTAAACTGGGTCCCAGGTATCCTTAAACCCACCAGTTTTCTATGGTTCAGAGGTCATTTTTAGACTTGATTAATCATCAGGACATGACAAACTTAATGGCTCATTGGTCCTTCTGCAACTCTTTTTTTCATCAATCCATCACTTCAGATACTTAGCATGGACTCGATTTACAACTCTTCCATCTAAGAAATTCTTGATGGAGTAGGCATCAGTCACCATCTTGGCAATAATTTCAAACGCTACAACCACAAAACATCCAGTTTGTTTCTTCTTCTAAAACCATGCATATCACAATAGGCTACTCTTTTGCCTACTCAATATTCTGCTAAGGCTGATTGGTTATTATCATCCGTCAATTTCGCTCATATCCTATTCTTTAATGTAGTATCAAATGCTTGCAATTGCATATTAATCAAGATATTTGCCAGTCAGTTCAAGTACTGTTTGGCACTCATCCCTGACATTGGTTCCACCACCAATTATAAAATCAGCAGCAACGTGGCCTTCCTCCCATATAATAACTTAAACGGCGTTTTTCCTGTCGCTGTATGATGACTGATATTGTAGGCAAATGTCACCAAACTCAGGTACGTTCCCCAAGCAGAAGTTCTTCCTGCGACCAGCTTCCTCAGCATCATGGCCAGCGTTCCATTCACTCGTTCTACCAGTCTGTTCATCTCTGGCTGGTAGGGTACTGACACAACTCCTCTGATCCCCGTTATCTCATTCAATTGTGGGATCACATGAAATATGAAATTTATCCCATTATTGCAAAGCAGAATCTGCGGACATCCATGTCGTTATACTACTTGATCCAGGATGAACTTTGCAGTGCTGGTGGCATCTACTTTTGCCAGGGCCTTCATCTCGACCCATCTTGTTAGATGGTTGATGGCAACTATTCTGTACTTGACTCCCCCTGTGCTCATCATCAGCGGTTCCATTATATCAATGGACACCATATGCCAGGCACATCCAGGACCGATCAGTCAGTATCCAGTTGTATTCTTATGTGGCTTGTGAAAATGGCAATCCACACAACAAGCTAGATAGTCAGTGACATCATAATTGATTGACTCCCAGTAACAGTACTGGTGAATATGATTGGTTGTTTTTCTCAGGCCTCCATGCCTGACAACCTTATGAGTGGCTTGAAAAATAGCTACTTTTTTGACGGCTTTGTGAATATTATACCAATTCCATTAATCATCTTAAACACTTGTCCATTCATGGTCTTGGTGTTTTCCATCACTTTCCAAAGCGCACCTTGGATTTCTTAGAGCTCATTCCCAATTTCTCCTTAGACCATTCTCTGGAATAGCTCATCCACCTGAGGGTATACCATATGGACCATTGGTAACTGTGATAATCCATCCGCATTATGGTGAAAAGCCCCCACTCAGTGGACAATCTTGTAATTGTAAGCCTGTCGCTTAAGTGCCCATTGGGCCAGTTATCCTTCTGGCTCTCTCAAATTGTGTAGCCAATGCAATAAAGAGTGGTCTGTCACCACTTTAAAGTGCGTTCTGTGGATATACACCTGAAACTGCTTACAGGTGTAAATGACTGCAAGGTATTCATGCTCAGTTACAGTGTAGTTCCTCTCAGCAGCTGAGAGTATCCGGCTCACATATGCCACCTGATGTTCATCCCCAAGTTCATCTACTTGACTTAGTATAATGCCAATAGCCATCAATGAAGCATCAGTTTGTATAATAAACTCTCAATCAAAGTTTGGATATTTCAAATTTAGAGAATCTAAAAGATACCAGCGTAGCTCATTAAAGGATTCCTGCGCTTCTTCATTCCATACTAATCCTTTTTTTGGATCCTTCAACAGATGGAATAATGGCTCAGCTATTTGGGCGAAGTTCAAATAACTATTCTGTAGTATCCGACCATCTCAAGGAACACTTGGATATCTCAGACACTCTTTGGCACAGACATCCATTATATGGCTTCTATCTTCCGGGCTTACAGCTGCATCAACTAGAGTTGATCACGAATTTCAGATATTCCAACACTTTATTTAGAAGAAGTGACACTTCCTTGGCTTAATCTTCAGGTTAGCCATGGACAGTCACTTGAATACTTCTTTCAAGTGGTGTAGGTGATCAGTAAACGTCCTACTGAACACATTGATATCGTCCAAGTATACCAGGATGCACAACAACTTCAAGTCGCTCAGCATAGCATCCATGGCCCTCTGGAACGCTGCAGGCGCATTACATAGGGACTGGGGCATCCTCGTCAGTTGGTATAGCCCCTGCGCGGTAATTGCGCATTTTTCTTGGTCTTCTTTTAGCAAGTCAATTTGCCAATATCCTGAGATCAGATCCATCGTATAGAATTTTGCTTCTAATTGGTCTAGTGCATTGTTGATTCTTGGTAGGGGATATGAATCCTTCTTTGTAATCTTATTCAGCTTTTGGTAGTCAATCACCACCCAGTTGGAGCATCCTTTTTCTTAACAATTAGAATTAGACTCGCCCAGGGACTCACTGACAAAACTAGAAGCCCATGATTCACTAGTTTGCTGATTTAATCTTCCACTACCGCTTCAGCTGCTTTTGATTGTCAGATCAGTCTCATTCTTATTGGCAAATTTTCTCCAGTGTCAACCTTGTGGACCACATCTCTTGCGTATCCCAAATTGTTGTTTCGTCCTGAGCAAATACTTCCTGATACTTTTCAAACAATTCAAGCACATCCTCTTTCTGGCCTTCCGACAGATCAGTGAGCTGCTCTCAATCATCCAATAGGTTAATGTTCTTAGTTACCCCAGATGGTAATCCCATCTCATCAAGAGTCCCAAAATCATGGAATTTTTCAATTCAGCCATTGGGATCAGATGAACAATGCGATGATCTGATTCTTCCTGATCTTCATCAGTTTTCACTTAGATTTGCCAGGAGAACTTGAATTTCTCCATGGCCCAGATTTAATATCCCAGGAGCCACCCAAGGCTCTACTCTGGACTTCTTTCAGGGGCTTCTGACCTCCCCATACAACAGCTTAGGTATCTCCAGTGTCAACCCCATGTCAACTATCATCTGCGATCCTGGTGGTATGGTCTTCTCATTCTTGATCCTCAGTGGAATTCCCCAGTTCTCTAGGATTTCCATCAGCATTTCTCGTAACTTCTGACTAACTAATTGGTATCAAATTGGGACAATGCTGTCATTGTATATTAAATTGATGAAGTTGTTTCTCCTATTCAGCGGAGCTTCACCATCCTTCTGATATACTAACAATAACTTCTGACCCAATATGGTCATCGTATCATCCTCAAAGTTACATCTAACTCTGTATATGTGTAAAAACTCCGTTCTGATCAGAATGTCATAGTTTTGGTTGGCCAAAACTATTGCTGGCGCAGATACCATCGATGAGCTGAATTGTAGTGGCAAAGTGCTATATGCTCCCCAGAAGATGGTGGTGTTTGGACCAGCTGTCCCATACTCCTTCTTATGCTTTAAGTATGGCGAGATCTTCATCCT